>VXAD01003533.1:370746-525776 GCA_013399195.1 Dicrurus megarhynchus
GCCGATGGCACCGATCGCGGCTTCCCAGAAGGAGCGGGAGCGAGCGAGAGAAACCCTCTGCTGAGATTATGTGGGATCTTGTTTAACAACACATTTCAATCAGGAGAAAAAAGGAACAGTCAACAGAAGTTGGTGAAACACTTCTGTCTTCCCCCCCTCCTCTTTATAGAAAAGAGAGGAAAGGAAAAAAATAAAAAGGCAGCTGATTGAAGCTTTGCAACTCACTGGCTGTGGGGATCATATAATTTGTGCTCATGTTTTACAATAGCATGGAAAATTCCTACCTCTCCCCCTCTCCCCAAATAAATCTTCTATTCCCTCAAGGCATTTCACAATCTGGTTCACTGACAAAAGTTCCAATTTATCTTTTTTTTTTTTTTCTCGTTTAGCTTACTTGCAGTGTAAATATTTAGCGGATGCATTTAAAATAAACATACGTTCTTGCTTTTAGGAGTCAGGTTGTGTTTTTATTTTGTTTTGTTTTGTTTTTTTTTAAAAAGGAACCACATCAAAGAAGTGTTTACTAACTGAGATTGACAGCCTATTCTCCCCCTCCCTCTTCCCCCCCCCCACCCGTTTTTTTTTTAAATTTTAAATCATCCGTCTCTCCAGTTGAGCTCTTGCTGTAGGAGCACCAGCCCGACGAGCATCATTTTTGTCGGTGCATAGAGGAAAGCTGTAGGTGAAGCCACAGGAACCCCCTTTGCCTGACAGGAGCTTTACAAAGGAAGGTCAGTCGCCAGGTACTCATTACGCAGGCAAAGGAAGCTGAGACTCATGCAAAGCCTCTGGCAAAGGTGGAAACAAAACCTCGGGCTGTGATCCTGCATTAACAGCCGTCTGGATCTGCCTGCCTGGAGCTCCTTGCGATGAGCAGTCTGGGACTGGACCAGTGAAGATATAACTCCCTTTGTGCCTGCTGTTACTGCTGATCCCCCAAAACGGTACCTCTCGCTGCCGCTGGTGCCACCCAGACCTCTCCCACCGCAGCACTTGGTCGCAGCAGGGCTCAACACCCGGCTACTCCCACTGACGCCTCGAGGACGAGGCAAGAGGTAACTTTTGCTTGGGAATTTCAGTGCGAGTCGAGCGCTCCAGCCAGCCTGGCCTTTGTCTCGGGGTGCTGCGGGTGCCTACGCTGGCAGATAAAAGCAGGCCAGGGAACAACCCATGCTGACCAGCCGATGGAGCAGGATGGCCATGGCTGCACTGCGGAGGATGTGATCCCCAGGCTCCTGTGGGCCATCTTGTTTGCAAGGTATCTTCAGTGTTTTGCATGATTTTTCTCCCTCCACTGAAAAATGCCTGAAACTACAGGAGAGCTGTCTCACGCCCCATTAGCATTCTGTTTGCAACATGAAGCTGAGGATACATTTTAAATGTGTCGGGGAGTGCCATGCAGGGCTGGTGGAGATGATTGAGGGCTCAAAAGTGGGCTGGGATGGCACTGGAGGAGTATGTACAGCAGAGGGAGCAAAACCTGCTCCCGTCTCATCCCTGCTTCATTTTGAGAGTGATCCCGAGATCAACCATCACTAAATCTTGGAAAGAAATGGAGCTGCGTCCAGCTGGACCACTGGGGAAGTCCAGGCCAGAGGTGGAGGGCAAGTGTGTGGATGACAGCAGGCACAGTATTTGAACATGCTTCTTGTCCCTCTTTTATTTAGCTATGGTGACCCGCAGGGTTCAGCTCTAGGCATGAGTTGAAAGCCTCATATTTTACTGGGACACGTTTCTAGTCATTGTAATTTTGCACTCCTCTCTTCTTTATGATGGAGAACCTTATCTGCTTTCCAAGGCTACTGATGCTTCTGATCCCAGCCTGCCTCCCTGCCCTTGATCAGAGCAGCAGCCATGGAGCTGTCTCAGAGACACAGAGGAGATATGGAGAAGTGTTGGAGAAGAGCAGAGGACAGCACTGGAGGAGCAGGCTGCTACAGGAACCAGCTTCGCTTCTTGGCGTTGCATTCTGCTGCAGCATGGCTCCAGGTTAGTCACATCACCCTCACTGTCCTCAGCTGCAGAATGGGGGCAGATGTACCAGTCTCTGCTGTGTGAGACTGCACTGATAGTTTCTTCTCCCTTTGTTTCTCCCTGAGCTATCCCACAGCCCGTGGGGTCTGTGTTAACTCCACGTCCATCAAAACTGGCCTGACACAGGAGCTTAAAATACAAACCAAACTCACTCCTTGCCAGAAGAAAAGGAGGAAGGGGTCGTCAGAAATGTCTGCAGGACTCACCATGTGTGGCCTGGGCAGGGAAGTGGTGCCCCCTGGCCCTATGGCTGGCACAAAGGGGGACAGGGGAACATCCAAACCTGCGTGTGACATACTTGGGCAAATGCTAAAGCTGTTGTCTTCAAAGCACAGGTTATTCTCCTTGTCTTAGGGAAAAGGTGCTGAACTTGATGGACTGCTTGGCTGGTCCAGGACATCAATTCTTGAATGCCTCTCAGGTTCAGTATTGCCAAGGACATTACAGACTCTCATCCACCCACAATTTGTCCCAAGATAGGAAAATTAATGGGCATGTTTTCACCAACAAGGACTGTTCTGATCTTACATGTTTTTAAATGTTGTTGCCAAATGAGGCCACATTTGGTAAATAAAAACCAGCCCCAGCAGGTCCTGACCTTGGCCCAGACTGGCTGCGACAACGTGCTGCATAGAGGATGCTGGTGTTTTGTGGGCATGCAGAGGGAGCAGGGATTTGCCCAGCTGGGCACAGCCTTCCTCCCCAGCTCACACAGGGGCCTCCCCTGAGTGTCTCTTTTGGAGAGGACTTAGGGCACGTGATTGGAGCTAAGTGGTACAACTCCTTGCTGTACTCCCCCACTGCTGTGAACAGATGGGGATACACTCTGGAGATGGCCCAGCTCTGAGCCTACAACCTTCTTTCCGTTCTCCCCAAAACTGAGCATCCATGCAAGGATGTTACACCCTTGGCCAGCTGGCCCCCTGAGCCAAGGCCAAAGCCGTGGTGTGAACATGCCTGTGGTGTGAACATACCGTCAGGAGCCAGTTGTCAGCAGTGCCGCTGCAACAGCCCCGGGGCAAGGCTGTTCTGCCGGAGAGATCATGGTCCACTCTCTGTGTGCCTGAGACTGCAGGGGGTGTCGCTGAAATTTTGAATCCTGAGAGACTTCCCCACCTCGACAGACTACTTCTTCTCTTTGCCCCCTTCACTTGTGATAGGAAGGCAAACCAGCACTGGAGAAACACCTTTTAATGCCTCATCTTCAGGTTTTTTCATTTCTCCCTTTGTATATTTGGGCCTCCTATAAACACAGCCGTAGTCTGGGTACAAGTATGATGCTCAGCTGTGTCATGGAGTATCATGTACCACCAAGCATTGCCAGCTATGTCCAGTGTGGCTGCTGGGTGGTGGTGGCAGACACTAAGCCAAGGAGAGGAGGGGTGGCCTTTTCACAGCACTGGGCTGGCACTCAAAGGGGCTCCATTTCTGCTCCACCTTTTGGAGCACAAGTTTTGGTGGTCTTGGCATGTAACTCACTTCTCCAGAAAGGCACATGGTGTTTCACTGGTGTGTCTCAGGGGCCTGCTGGTACCAACCTGAGCCTATACTTAACTGCAGCGGGAGCAGCAGGAGTTGCTGTTTCTTGCTGGAAATGGTGAGAGTTTGGGCTTTTTTTTCTTTTCTGTTAGAAATTACTACAGATTTTGAAAGTCAAGTTTAAGAAGGAAGGCAGATGAGTTTTAAAACAGTTTTTGGTCATGATTCCCATTTTGGGGGGGTTGTGTGAGTGGACAGAAGATGCCCTGTGGTCTCTCAGAGCCAGAAACTTTACTGTGGCTTCACCACCTCTTCTCTGGTGCCTCCGCCAAACCATGGCTGTGCCGAGAGCACGCCAGAGGCATTGTCAGAGGTGCCTGCTGCTGAGATGCAATTTCTTCCTCTTTCCCCCAAAGCTGGGGGGGTCTGTGGCTCCCACCTTTCTTGGTTCAGTGTCCATCCACTGCATTTATTTCTTTGGAGAGATTGAGCCTAAAACTGTCCTAATAAAAGACTGTATGGTACATTAAAAACAACGATGACAACAACAACAACACAGCAAACCAAAAAAACCCAAAGAAAAAGCAGAAGAGAAAGGCTGTAAGCACACAGGGTGAGCATGTCCCCTTCAGTGACAGCCTTTCATACCTGTTTGCCTTCATGGTGGAGCTGGAATGCAGCAAGTTGTTAACAAGGATCAGGCTCCAAATCTTTCACATTAAGCAAAGCAAAATATTTTTTTTTAAACACCAGGGGAAGGTTTCCCAGTGAAATACACACAGTTGTTTTCTTTTTAAATGTAAATCAGTGAGGGAATGGACAGTTTAATTAAAAGCAAAATTATTAGGTAAGTGCTGAGGGAATCTACATTATTTGCTGGGTACACTCACATATTTTTACTGGTGAGTCAATTGCAATTTTTAATTTCTTTCCACCTAATAAGACCAGCTCAGAGAGTAGCCACTGTGATGTGGGATATCTGGGGAAGGATTTTTCCATGGATAGCAGGAATGTCTGTTCTGTGTGCAAGCTGTGGATGCCCAGGCAGCCTGCTATGGTATGTCCATTACATCTCTGCTAATCACGAAATATTCTGAGTTGGAAGGGACCCACAAGGATCGTCATTAGCAAACACTTGCTATAGGCTGCCTCTGTGGCATCACCTGGAGAAAATCCTGTCCCTTGTGACAGGGATTTTGGGTTGCTGCTGGTGACTGAAACGCTTGGGCTTACGGCTGGCTGGATGCTAAGTGAAAGGTGCCACGCTGTTAACTGACTTTACACCCTGCTGCTGCTCTGTTGCTGGACTCTGCTCCCTTCAGTGTCACCTGTCCCTCCACACACAAGCCTTTTTGCAGGCAGGTGTTTAGTGGGAGCCCCCCTGCCCCTTCCCTCAAGCCCATGTGTCCCTCCTGCGCATGGCAAATGGTACAGACGGACTCCCAAGCACATCAGAAAACAGCCTGCGCACTGGGCTGGGGCAATGACTGCTTGTTTTGTAAGGTTCTGAGGGAAGGCCCTTATCTTTGAACACGTATGGAAAATATGCTGCATACTTGAGTGGGGCTGGGGACTGACGGCTCTGTCACAGCTGAAGTTCAAAATAAGAGCACAAAGCCCTACAGCACAATTATCCCCTGCACCAGCAAGTGGGACTCCGTAAGAACTCAGGTATTTTTATTCAGTCTGAACATCAGTGGCTTCCTCAATGCAGCTCACGTGATGTAAATGCCCCTTTCGGGGGGTAATAAATGGATTTGCAGTGCAGGCATACAGAGTTGAGGCTTAATTCCCAGTATGAAACCAGATGATGATAAAGCCTTAGTGTGTTCAGCAGATGTACCCTGATAGAGACGGGAGTGTGGCGATGAGAAACAGGACAGATGTTGTAAAACGCTTTAGGTACCACGGATGGAGGAAAGGTGCGATGAAAGCGCGCAGCCTGATCAGTGCCCCGGGGAAGGCAGAGATCTGGGTCACCTCAGCCAGGCCTACCACCACATCTGATCACATTCCTGAGCTTGCTTCCCCATCAGGAGTATCGCTGAAATAAATGCCCTAAAAATGATGTGGCCTCTCCGTTTGAGGGGTTAAACACAATTTCCCATCGTCGAGCTTTTGCAGTTGGCTCAGGTATTGTTGCAGGATCTGGGATCCTTTTCTTCTTATTATTAATAAAAGAAACTTTGAAATATATATAAAAAAAAAGTGCTTATCAGATAATGAAATTCTAGCTGTGGTTGTCTTTCAAACAACCAGGGCCATGATTTAATTGGAAGTAATTATAGTCTTTTCTGAAGTATAATTTTTAGGGTATTTTTTCCCCTGACATTTGCAGTGTGGAAATTAAAAATAAAATGATGTCAGAATCACGAGATTTCAATCTGTCTTCAAACAATAATGTGGGCTAGTGTCAGAGGTTTGTCCTTGGCTGGAAGGAAGAAAAACTCACTGAAGAAAATCCTGGTGAAAATCACTAATAGCACCTACTGGTGCATTTGCTGTGCTGAGAAATTCCTGAGAGACTCCTGCTTCCCAGAGCTCACTAGAAACCCTCCTACCTCTGCTGCAGTGGGAAAGGGCACATCAGTGCCTAGCTCCTGAGAGCATCACATTTGTGATGCAGGCTTTGTTAATTATTCCACCGGTAAAGCTGTATTAAAAGATACACTTAGAGCAAGGAAAAAAAAATCCCTTTCTACACAACAAAAATTAAATGTATTCCTCGTATCCTGCTGAAAACAAAGTTATTTCCGTACTTCTTTTTCCCCCAATATTTTTTTTCCAATTTTTAAACAGGAAATTTTTCAAATTATCTCTTTCTAAATTTTACCCCGTTTTCTCTTTGCAATTCCTCATCTTCCTTCAGTGAAACCACCAGTGTATCCCCTAAACTTTGACTCACACTCTGTGTCTTACTGAAAGTGCCGTTTCCAAGGGAGGGACAGTCTCTGCCAGCATCAACTCAACCTCTTTGGTGGCCAGTGGCATCAGCAGGGCCCCGTGGGCAGAGCCTGAGCTCCTACCAGCCTGTGTGGCTCTACTGGTACTGGTGATGCTGTGATGCCCCTGGACACATATGGAGCTCTAAATACAACCACTCAGAGGACAGTTTGGCTCAGTCTCCTAAATCACATTCTCCAGGCTTCAAGTCATTTCTGTAGGGATGTGGATGCGCACGTGAGGAATCATCTTGCACTCCGAATTCTCTGCTTCTGGATCTGAAATTTTATATCTAATGCCCATTTAAAATCCATTCCTGAACACCAGTCCAAGGGAAAGGAAGGAACTATTTCAGATTAAAAGGGCAACACATATAAAAAGAAAAAGTTACTTATGAGGCTGTGATTCACTGTATAAAGTGCTGTAGAGGATTGTGTGAGGGATGCTCAGTTCTGCAAAGTGTGTTGACTTTTTGATGAGGCATTAGGTGAGGTCCCCTATCATTGCAGACTCTATGGAGTTATTAACAGGATGATTTACAAGCCAAATTCCTATTGGGCAATGCTTGCCTGGCCCACTCATGTACCCCACCTCACTGCTCAGCTTTATTTATCCCATTTCACTCTCCACCTTAAAAAATCCCATTGCGTGGTCTTTCCAGTGAAGAACATCTATGTTTCATCTCAGACATGGCTTCAGCAACAAGGGAAGGGATTTCCCTCTACTCTTCAGCCTCTGAAACAGCCTTTTCAAAGAGAGGTATTTTATTATATGGGGAAAAAAATTTATACAGACTGAGGTAAAATTTTGGTCAGGCCTTATAAAACAAACTCAGTGACTTTAAACTAATAAAACTTTTAGTGGCACTTTGCCAGAGCTGATGTTCTATACTATACTTCAGGGATAAGTACGGATGTGCTGACAGAAACCTCGTGCCTTCCAACCCGTACGCTGCGTAGAGCCTCAAGGGATTTTCTGGAAAGCAACTGTTTTTTGGAAGTTAAACATTTTTATCCCCCTTCCCAAAATGGCCATCAGACCAGCAGAGTTTCAAAGACAAGCACACGTGTTTACTTCCGCGACTTCCATGCTGTCAACAGAAAATAGTTGAAATTGCAGGCAAAGTTTCCAAGAAAGCAGAGATGGGGATTTTCTTTGCTTTAAATTACCAAGTACCTCCCAGCAGTCCTTCTCCTGTCTTTGCACCACTCCCTTGCTCAGCTGGGAGCCTGGAGATCTGAGCCCATGACTTGAGCATGGATCTGTCTGGGGACTCTCATTTGTTTAGGTGCTGTGGGCCAAGGAGTACCTTTGGTACACGCAGTGCCAGCCACAACACAGTGCTGAGCTTGGCATGACCCTTCTGGCCAGGGGTGGAAAACCCATCTAGTATTTACACTTATTTGGCTTTGCAGTGGATATTATCTCTTTTTCCAGCCCAGATCTCTGTGAGAGCCAAACCTGGCCATGATGTTCATCACTGTTAATGCTGTACCAATAGCTGAGCTATTGGTGAAAGGCTGACACAAAAGCATTGTGCCTTGCTGATTAGTCACAGCCTGTAACAATCACAGCTTTAAAAATTGTGATCATGAGGCCTTGTCTTGCAACCCTGCTGCCCACCCACTTCCACGCAGAGAGAGACAAATAAATATTTACTACTTCTCGAAATAACACCCAGCCACACTCACCCTTACTGCTGCAGAGTAGTTCATCTAATTGAAATAAGAACATAAGTAAATTGTTTGTCAAGGCAGTTTATTAGGAAAAGATTGCTGTGTCAGGAGCTCCCTCACTGCGAGAGATGCTGCGTTGTCTCTCTTAATATTTAATGCAATTTTAATAATATTTCCCAGTTAGGGGTGCAGGCTGATGCTATAGACTAAAGCCTGCCAAAGTGGGGAGGAATAAAAGCTTGAGGTCAGCTTCATTCCATTGACTTTTCCACCTGGAGGCTGGGCAAAGAGCAATGCTGCACTTTTTCCAAGGGACTCAGCCACTCATCAGCAGCTTTATCTCATATTTGTGGATTTTGCCTTTCACTCCCTCAGAACGACACTTTAAAAGGTGAGGGCCATGTCCTGAGGAGGTAGAGATGAGAAACCCACCTTTCTTCCTTTGACAAACCCATTTCTCTTTGTGATGTTGCTCTGCTTGGGCTCATTAATCAGACAGTACCATAAACTACTGAATTCCTCCCAAACTTGTGCTTGCATCTGCAGCTACAGCACTCTTGACTGTTGGTGGCAAGTCTTGTTTTGGAAACCTCTGGGTTAAAGTCAGAAGTGTTCTAGCTCAAGGACTGGGGATATTCAGCATAAGTATCAAAGGTCCCTGCTAGTAAAGTGTCCCCTGATGCTGCCTTGGTGTCACCCTCCGGCCCTCACAGACCTGTCTTGACTGCAAAGCTGCTGTACTGGTGGTGCCCCAGTTCCCCATGCCATCCCTCCAGACATCTCCTGGCAGCAATGCCCAGCTCAGGCTCTTCCTTGTTGTGAAAGACTCCGGGCTGAAGGACCGTGGAGTCAGAGCCTTTTGAAGCTGCTGCATAATAAGCGGTATTCTTTTCCCAAACATCACTAGACAGTTCAATAATAATTACATGAACTTTGTAATCAGCCAAACCAGCATAGCCATCTACCTGACCTACACGTAGCATTTGTGAGTAATTTTACATAAAGGGCAGGTACTTTTGTACTTAGTGCACGGCCTTGTGCACAAACACCTATAGAAGGAGGGCCCAATTATAAATAAACCATCCTTAGTTGTCACTTTGCTGTCTCTGACTTCCCACGCATTCAAATGGTGAGACTGATTCATTTAATCTTACTCTAAAGCAGCAAGCCACAGAGTCAGTTTCCTGACAGTTGCTTAAAAAAGTGTAGCTGAGCTCTCTTAAATTGTCTTCCCTTGTATTATATTTAGACATTGTGATTAGAGTATCTGTCATGATATGCTTTTACTTTAAGGCAGAAGTTCAAGCTGCTTTCTGAAAGCAAACAGAGATGCTCCTGGGAGCCGAAGGGGCACGAGCGCTGGGGTTCAGCATTTAGGAGCAGAGACCTTCAGCAGCACTTGTGCTGCTGGCTCCCCTGCACAGCCAGCCTTATGAAAACCTGAGTTTTCAAATAAGTGCAACATTACTTACCATAATGAGACTACTGGGAAGGGTGGAGGCAGCGAAAGCCTTAGCGGCTGTTTCCAAGGGTTTTAGAAATATCAGCTGAGCAATTCTTACGATGTTCCCTTCTCCCCTCCTTCCCTCTTCTCCCCTCCAAATCTTGTCAAAGGCTTGGATGCAAAATCTGGACACTCTTGTCTTATGAACATGGCTTTTATATGTTTGTGTCATTGCAGAGCAGATTACAATGACTACACTTCATGCATTTTACCCTAATTAAGTCAGTGGAGGTTTCAACGCAGATACAAACTCGATGTGCAGCTCTGCCCTTGACAATTGCCTACCAAAGAGAATACCTGAAAGCTCTTGTTTTGCTAAATATGCTATTTAATATTTTGTAATGCTCGGATAAATACAGTCGGTGAATGTAGAGTCTTCCACAGTTTCTGTAGTATTGTGGAGGGGGTAATTAGAGTTATGCTGAAGGAGGTTTCCTTGTTCCATGCTTTGCCAGAGCACTTGTCAAATACTGAACTGCAGGTTCCAGTCCTGCTGGCCACTGTCGGTGATGAGGAGACCCCCAGACTCCAGCAGACTCTCAGCCACTTCTCTGCTGGCAGGAGCTCTCCAAGCAGCCTGGCAAATGTGACCAGAATCTGGCAGACAGGACGAAGTGAAAGACCCGCTGGGCTCTAAGGTACAAGGGGGGATGGGAAGGGCCTCTGTAGAGGGGGAACAGCATAGAGCAGATGCCATGCTTCTGTTGTGTTTTGTTAACCTGAAATAAATAGAGCTGTGGAATTTAACACACGTGTGCTGTGTATAGGATGCCTGTCTTCCTCTAGCTGATCTACAGAGATTTGTAAATCTATTATTGCTTCCACATACCCTCATAGAAACTTGTGCTTTAGGTTTAGTGTGTAGAAAACTTTAGGTCCTAGGTCCACATCCAAGTGTTTGTCCAAATGTGATTGGATTACCATTCCTTTAAGACTGGTCATATTCCTTTTCCCTCAGATAAAAATGTCATGCTAGAAGTTTTCCACCATCCCTGTGTCTCTAGAGAGAATCTTGGAGACTTGAAGGTGACTTTTCTGAAAAATGGTCTCAATATAATTCCAAAAATACTTTATAATTTGGAACCTGCTCCTCAACCTCCAGCAGAGATCAAAGGGATCCCAGAAAAAAAATTAAGCACCATGCATTCCTAGGAGCTGAGCCTTTGGCTGTAATGAATCAATCAACTACCCTTTTATCAGCCAGATATAAACTGACTTAGGGCATTTTGGAGCCAAAGGCTACTAGTACAAGGCTGCTGGTTTAGGCTTTATTTTCATTAAAAAGTTTGACTCCAAAGGAAGATCTTTGTTTTCAGATTTTTTTACATCTTCCTGTTATTTTCACCTTTGAGCTTGCTCGGCTAGTTGGGTATGAAAAACGTGTTCTTGCTTCCTAGTGTCAAGATCGTCTGTTGAGGGTATGTATGGGGTGCTAATTACTGTCTGTCATTGGTATTTATGGGGTTCCAGTCGCTACAGTACCGTGGTGCCAGGTACAGTATTGAGATAAGCAGATAAGTTATTGAACGTGGACTCTGCTCTTCCCACCCTGGTTCTCGGCCCCTTTGGCTTGGAGACTTTGTCCTCTCGTTCTCGCTCAGATGCAGGACACCTGAGAAAGAGTGAGGTTTGTGCTTTGCTGTGAAACAGCCCCGGCCTGTGAGCTCAGCCGGGCTGTACCTGGTGCCCGTGGCTCCATCTGGGATCTTATCCTGCTTCTGTCCCTCCTGCTGGTGTGTGACCCAGGGCACCGGCGCTGTGACCGGCAGCATTGGGACCAGAGCCCACAGAGCCCGTACGCTGCACGCTGGCTGCTGCTGAACTCTTTTCCATAAAACTTCTTCCAAAATCCAGCAAACTGAGGCAACTGGGAGAGCTGACATCAATTGAGGTGCTGCTTCCCAGCCTGTGCAGGGTCACAGAAGGTGTCCCAGTCAGACAGCATGGAAAGCTTTGATCTCTTTGGACAAGCAACTGCTGTGAAGCAGATGGCTGCTGGAGCCTGGCTGGCATTAATGTGAAGAATTTCTTCTGGCTACTGGTACTAAAGAGAAAGTTTGCTTCTCAGACAAACTCAACCCTTTGACCAACTTGACCACAGCTGTGGCCAGAGACTCAGTCTCAGCCTGATTCTGAGAACAAAACATGCCTGGAACTCCATTTCTACCACTACAGAGAAATTAATATGAACCCACAAGAAAGTGGAGATGAGATGAAAAAATGCGGGTCACAGTAGCAGCTAGTTCCTAAGTGGGACAGGCATAAATTTCTTTAATGTGGATATAGAAGAGGACGTATTTTGTTTCTATTATTACTTGATTGTGGGAGGCTAAAGGAAAATTTTCTCACAACCTCAAGAAAGAAGTGTTCAAAACAAGTTTTTAAAATGTGAAAATTAAAACAAAAAATTTGGGAGGAAACAGTAATGGAGGATCTGTGTAAAATTTTTTCCCCCCCTCTTTGATCAGCTCTGACGGTTCTAATTGATGTCCAAGGAGAAATCTTGATGATTTAGAGATGAAGAAGAAAGGAATCGCACCCTTGGTAAGCCCTGCCTATGGGATAGCAGCTCCGGGACATGCTGGAAATGTTTAAATAAGGAATGTGCCATGAACCAACATTTATCTCCTGCTTACCCTTACAGCTATTTCCTTACCCTCAAATTCTCAGGAATGAAGAGCTGTAAGGATCAGTAATTACGCTGAGACTTTTCCTTTATGTATCATTGCTCACTCAAGGATTGCAGCCCATTACACAAATAGCAGTGACGTGCTTGGCAGGGGCCCTTTGAAGCACAAAGTGCCATTGCTGCCAGCTTGGTTTCCTCAGCTGAAGAGCAGTGGCAGAAGGAGATGAAGGGATGGAGGCTGCAATGCTGGGATGCCCTCACTTTCCTCACCCTCCCAAGTCACTCGTGCCCCTCCTGCTTTGCCCCCGTGGGGGTTTCTGGCCTCACAGCTCACCCGAGGCCAGGCTCTTTTGGGATGATAAAGCATTTCCAGATGCTTAGGTGCACCAGGCAAACAGGGAATGGGCACCCAGCAGCCAGTGCTCAGTGCCCAGGGCCAAGCAAGGCAGTGATCCTACCCCTAGATTGCTGAGAGCTGCTCCATGACGCCAGAAGGTTCACAGAGAGCAAGCAGGGCTGGAGTCAGGTTACACTGACTCCCAAGGACCAGGCAGCAGCTTCCCAGGGAATATACATGCCCACGTAAATAAAGAGGGAAATAATTATAAATGAGTAATTACCTGAGCAGAAGTAAAAGTGGGAAGCTGAAAGACTGAAAGAAAAGAGAAGTGCATGAGCTTTTTTGTAGATGCAGAGGCTTGCATTTTACATCTAAAGAAATAGAGGAAGAAATTTAAATACATATTTAGGAAAAAAAATTCCAATGGGAAATGTGAAAAGAACCACTTTTATGAGGAAACCTCTGAAGAGACAAAGCTATAAATGCACAATTCCAAATATCAACCATTTCTTCTTCAACAGAAAAAAAACCCCCAAATAATTAATTCTGTACAGAGTTAAAGCAAACTTTTGGAAAAGCACCTGGAAACAGTGCTGGGAATTGCCCACCCTATGATTTTTGCTCCTATGACTGGGCAGTGTAAGTGAAGTGCAATTTATTCCAAGAAACTTTGCATTCCTTTCTTCTCACCACGGTCTTGCTTATAGCCAGGTATATTTATAGAAACCTGCTCAAAGACCTGAGATGCACTGCCATCAGTGTCCCAGCACCATCCACTCAGCAGCCAGTGGAAGGATAAAAGACTCCTATCCAGGGAAATACCCTCTCCCATAGAATCATAGAATGCTTTGTGTTGGAAGGCACCTTTAAACATCATCTCCCCTTCCACAGAAGGGGACATTTTCATCTAGATCAGGTTGCTCAGAGGCCTGTCCAACCTAACGTTGAATGTTTCCAGGAAGGGGGCCTCTATCACCTCTCTGAGCAACCTGTGCCAACGTTTCACCTCCTTAATTGTAAAAAATTTCTTCCATTTATCAAGTCTGAATCTACACTCTTTTAGTTTAAAACCCTTGCCCCTTGTCCTGTTGCTACTGTCCCTACTAAAAAGTCAGTCTCCATCATTCTTACAAGCCCCATTCAGGAAGGCCACTATAAGGTCTCCCAGGAGTTTTCTCTTACCCAGTTGAACAACCCCAACTCTCTCAGCCTTTCCTAATAGGAGAGGTGCTACAGCCCTCTAATCATCTAAGCAGAAAATAGCTCATCAGGGAGGCAGGATCTCACTTAGAGAGCTCCAGACTGAAAACCCAATCTTTAACTTTCTCTAAAAGACAAGATGGAAAACATATCTAAATATGCTTTCTTTGCTCAACCACCACAAGGTACCTTGTGTACCCTGCTCTCTTATGTTTTTGGATGAAAGAAAATTCAGGGGCAAATTATCACCAAATTAAGGTCACCGCTATCAAAATCATTCTGGATCCCAAAGAGCCAAATAAATGTGACTGTACTTCTAGAAATGTATTTTGGGCAATGACAAGGAGCCTGGGCCAGCTGCTGCTCGCTTAGCTCTTATGTAGGCAACACCTGCATGGATTGCAGTTGGGGATGGCTGAACGAGGGCTGGATGGGGTCATTGCAGTGCCATGAACTGAGCTGGAGATGGAGGGGCTGGTGCTTGGAGACTACATTACATTCCTCAGCTTGGGATAATCCAGAGTCCCCAGAGACAGGGCAGCCAGGTACGTGCTGCCGTTTTTTCCAGCCTGTTTAGGAGGTAACTGGAGTGACACTGTAGGGAAAAGATTCAGGCAATGTGATTGAAAAAAAAAAGAAATAAAGTTCCTTTATGATTCCTCTATGACTTTGTGGCTCTCGGAGCACGCTGGGTGGTGGGACTGGAAGTGTGGAAGCGCAGCACACAGACAGACTTTATTAGCCTGATAAACTAGAAAGACTGGTGTGTTTTGGCACTCCATCACTGTAACTGGCCTTTGGTGAGACGGTGTCTTTGGCCAGTGCTGTTTCCAGGGAGGATTTCTCTGTCCCTATGTATGCCCTACCTATTGGGCACATGAGAGCTGTGCTATTTAACCTTCCTTCCCCTTGTTTATGTTCCCCATTCCCACACAATCCATAGGCAATGTTCTATAGCATTACTCCCCTCCCCCAAACTTTCCCTATTTCAGTTGGTGTCACCACAAAGGAATAGATTATTACTGACACTGATCCCAATTTAATCCTCCCAATAATCTGATTTTTCCAAGCCTATTTATATCCTTGAAATGACAGTAGGGTTTAAAGTGATACAAATACCTGAGCCTAAGCGCTGGTACTGTCCACACCAGTCTGTTCCAGTTTTGACCCTTTAGAATAAACTGTAACCCCAAATATTATTTGATAAATCCCTTCCCAAGTGTTTGTAGTGCTAGACTGGTCCTTGGTTCCTCTTTTTGACAAGCTTTTTCACATTACAGGTTTATTCTTCATTACACTGGTATCAAGCTGAAGTCCCAAAATAAGTTTTAAAGCTCATATAAATGTAGACTTTCTTTTCCCTTTGTGGATTTTAATAATTTTCTGGTGTCTGGAAATGATCTAGAAGTAAAGCTTTCATAGCAGTGTAAGAGGTATAAACCTGTTCTAGTTTGTTATTTTATCCAGAAACCTGAGAACTTTTTTTATTTTCCTGGGCTTTAAGGTGATCAGCCAATGTTTTCTCCCGTCCCCGATCTCCTTAAGAAGCTTATTAATGTTTTACATTGAAAATAAAGACAATCCAATCTGAAAACAAAGCCATCCTTAGGGCTGCATACTGTAAATGTGCTTGCTGGACTATTTCCACAATTTATAACCAATTCATTTTAATATTGCTCCCGCTTCTTGCTAGATCTGCAGAACTTCAGTTCACACGTAGCCAAGGAGTAGTTCAACCAGCAGTCAGCAGGTTTTTGTTCTTTTTCTTCCCCCCCACTCTTATAATTCAATGCAATGACTTGTTTATATAACCAAATCCTGTTGTTTCTCCAAAAGGGACTTGGCTATTTCACTTGAGCGACAACACCCATGGTAGGTGATGGTCTGTTTTTTCCACAGAAAAGGCCTCAGTTTCCAGCAGAATTTACATTCCAGTAATAAATATTTACAGGAATTATAATGGAACTGAAGCAGAGAATGTCCCTCTGAAACACACACACACACACACACGTGTATACACACGCACACAAATACATGCACACTCACAGTCAATTAGTCTGGGGTCCCTCCAGTACAGATGGTGCCTCTGTTCAAACCCTGAGATATTTTGCTTTTTTTCCGTTAGGAAACTTGGCCACCTTGGATTTTTAATACCCCATAAAAACCTTACAAAATATTATTCCTTACTGTCTGTGTAGCAGATCACTCAAACATCTATGTCAAAGGCATTTTCTGCAGCAGGATCTCTTTCTGCCCCTAAAAAAGTGTAAACAAGAGTACAGTCCATGATGATTTCTTGGTGTCCTTTCTCAGGTATGAGCTTTAGGATTTTCAATCATCTCTATTTTATTCTATAACAGACTAAAATAAATTACACCAGAATGGCAATTTTGGAACATACCAGGGCTACACAACTACCTTTTGGCTTCCTATGTGTAGATTATTATAAAGCAAATGAGGCACTGATGTACTTTTCCATTTACAAAGCTTGGATTTTCCCCTATGGGTGTAACACTAGGTGACGTCTTAATTAATGATGGTGAAGATCATATATGTGACATAAACAAAAGAGCTGCTTTTTAACAATAATAAAAAAAAGAACAAAATATTCCAACTCTTTTGAGAAGAGCTGATGAATGAGCTGTTGAATGAACTGATTCCAAAAAGTAGAATAATGAAAACCAAAGGGCAAAAGAAGGAAGAATGCAACATAAATATTGGAGTCACGTGCAAATGTAACCTCTGCCAACCAGAAAATACTTATTCTGTATATTTTACTGTATCCTTGTCTCTTCCTGTGCACTGAATGATGCCCACATTAGCAGTGCTACATCTGTATTAAACTGCCTGATTATAATGTTCACTGAGCATTGCCCACCCATCAGAGCCTGCTTGTCCTTTCTCAAGCCAGTGCACGTGCAATATTCATAAAATGACACACGGATCACCCACTTTGACCATATTTACTACATAGATATGTTTCATTATCTATGGAAAAAATAAGCATTGAGTCTTAACAGTAAGTGCACAGAAGGGCAGCTTTGCTGTGAGGTGGCCTGCGACCTGCAGAGGAGTTACCTGTGCAGAACTGACCCTCTGACACAGCACGCCGAGCTGCACTCTGACATGTCCCTCTTCAAACTGGCAGATGAAAATGCAGTACCCAGTGCTCTTTTTGTTCTCACTCCTGTGTGACCTGCATCTGCAGGAAGCTTGGGATGGGAAGAACACACTGATGGGTACTTATCAAGGGATGACCATGATTTTCTCTGACTTTGAAAGCTTGAAACATACAGGATGTGTGGGAGCTGCAGAAGGACCTGTGTCTGACAATCTCACCAAAAAAGCAAATTGAAGGAATGAAGAAATGGGTGCTGGGGGTAAGGGGAATTGGTCTTGGAGAGGGGCTCTAAGGGGATGTGGAGGGTTACATGGGGTTTTTCCATTCATTCCTGTGTCCAGGGCTAAGCAGGAAAACAGTACTTCTCCATTTCCACCCTATCTCTGTTTTTTCACCTTTGGCATCTGGTTATTCTTAGCTCACTAGGTTTAATTTGCTGACCTGACGTGAACATATCCATCTTCCATGTTGATCCTGGCTTAAACTCCACAGAAACAGAATTAAGAGTGGAAAATAACCCTTCTGCCAGCTAGAGACAATGACACCGAACCAGTTCAGGAGAAATGGAAGGTGGGCACAGGTATGTAGAAGATCTCTGTCTACTCAAGGAAGTCCACAGTTTAGGAGCAAAAGAGTGGGTGTTTGTGGACATGAGCATGGACATGCAGACACCAGTGGAGATGTAGGGATAGATGCTTTTATACTCATCAGCCCTCATTGCTGTATTCAGCTTCCTGCAGGCATCACTGCAAGGGAGGCAGCCCTGGCAGAAGATCACCTTCATCGAGAGACACCTTTGGGATGGATCCGGTGGCCAGGAGAGGGAACGAGAAACCTGCTGCAGGAAAGGGGAGACCGTCTAGTTCAGGAGAAGCTCCTGGGAGAGGGGCAGGGGTGGATAGGGGCAGGTGGGCCTCCCACTCCTGTCGCTCACCCTTCCCATGCCAGCCCTGCTCCATCTGCTGGCAAGAACAATGCGGAGCCGCTGCCGTTTGCCCGCCGGGATCCGGCCCCTCCTGTCCTCCTCCCCAGCCCAGATTCCCTCCACGTCTTCATTTCATCTGCCACAAGTGCCGAGGGAGAGAAGAGCAGAGCCTTCCCCAGACACAGGAGGGAGAACAACCCTTATTTTTGGATCCCTGCTTTCCCATGAGCTTCCCTCTATTTTAGCCTCTAATATGTCATCAAAGTTACAAATTAAGTACTGTGCATGCTGTATATTTGCTATCTGATCTACTGGCTGGGAAGTTGACTTCTCTGCTCGCCTGTGGTCAGTCAAACCCAATGGAAATACCCTGCAAGTCCCCTGAGGCTGCAGGGATACCGATGGGAATGGAGTGAGATGGCTGCACCAGCTGCTGCCTCAGCCAAGTGCCCAGGAAACCAGGGTGCAGCTGTGAAAGGTGTTCAGGGGAAACGGGAGTCCTTTGGCTCTTTGCTTTGCTGCTCAGCGCTTTGCAAGGGTGTTGTTTTGGCTCTGCCTCCATTTTTCCCTCGCCTGCTAGGTGTTTAAGAGAACATGCTGAGGAAAGCTCTGATTTTTTCAAAGTATGGAAGCAACATGGAAAGCTTTTGATGTGTATGAGCCTGCATAGCACTGTGAATTTCACTCTCTCTTCTCTGTACATGGAGATGCAGGGTGTTCACAGCTCCCCTGTGAAAGGGTTTTTCAGCTCTGGCACCATGGGCGTTAAAAGCTTTTTCCTCTTGTCCTGCCTTCTGCTTTTGGGAAATCATCTGCACCTGGAATTTGCATCTCTTTTCCATATGGGAAAAGAAATATGTTCATCCTGCTGTGGTCCTTACATATGGCAACTCTTTCAGCTCTGGGTTACAGGCAGTCAGGTGAATGGGGTGGGCTGAGCTTCCCCATCAGTCGGCCCCTCGGGGAGGGAAGAAGGGCAGCCAGCATCAGACCAATGTTTACAGAAAATTCAGTCTGCAGTGGATTTCCCTGTTCCAGTGAAACAATAGGAGGGTCTTGTGCTGTATTATCCATGCTTCCTCTTTATTCTGATATTATCTGTGAATTCTTGCAAATAATAGATGACCGAGACCATTATTGTTCTGGGAAGTAGGAAGATGAAAACATTAGATGGACCTTAGCAGTTTCAATAGACTTATTCTTGGTGTTTGCAGTTATGCAAGTCAGAAACTAGCAAAATACCTGTTGGAATAAGTAATAACCCTGTGCATTCACAAAAGAGGTTCTCTTACATCTCATTTTTAATAAGAGAGACTGCCTCAGTCAACCAAGTGCTAGAGAGTTCAAAACAAAAAAAGAAAGCAAACATAATTCCACTCTTAATGCTCCAAGACCTTGGGAAGCAATCCATTCCAGCTCTTCCATGTATCTGCTTTAATACAGGCATTCTGATATAAATTGCATGATGGTGATTAATAAATCTTCTATCAATTGAACTTGAAGTCAAAAGAACATACTTCTTTTTTTTTTTCTTTTTCTTTTCTAAACCTGCATTAAAATAGATTATTCAGAACTCCTGGAATGAAAAGTGCTAGGTCAAAACTCAAATTTTTCTGGCAAGTCTGTGAAAACTTACTATAAAAAGTCACATACTGTAGAATCTCAATTATCCTGGAAGGCTTATCCGGGTTATGGCTTAAGTGTGCTATTCATGTGCTGCCAATTTGTTCTAGAAGTACAAGATGAGCTGTAGTGACTTGCAAAGCAGCTAAACCCTGCCCTGGGCCGGATGGAATCCAGAAACCATTCAATGGATTGATCTGGGTGCAGAAGTCCTGCAGCTTCCCTTCAGTCCCGTGCAGAGCTGGGCTGTGCCTCAGAGCTGGAAGCCACAGAGCAGTGTGGGTCCTCTGCAGTTCGGGCAGGACTCAGTATCTGCCTCTACATCACGTCCTCCTCATCTGGGAAGTCTTTTTCATTTAGAAGCATTGCTCTGCAACTGCACAGAGATGGCTGTGGTGTGGTCCTGCATAGAAGCTAAGAAGTCTTTACGGGTACCCACCTGTCTGGACACTAAAACCTCCTGCATCACTCATGTTTTATTATTTCCTATTACTTAGGACCTTTCCTTCTCCCCTTCTTCACCTCAAGTAAAGGGGACCTGTTGATATACCCATGGGTTTAATACCTACTGGTCTTGGAAGAACTTCTCTGGCTCATTGTACATTGTTGACATTTTTAATGCATATGCAATTAATAAAAACTGGGCAAAACTTTAAAGCCTTGGCTATATTCTGGACAGATTATGGATTTTATGCTCTCTGTGAAGAATTGTTAAAACTTGCTACCCACAAGGACTCATTACTAAGAGCAGATTTTACTCCGGAAGGAGAACCTTCTCTCCTCTGCACAGCCTTGTGTTAGAAAAACAAACATTCACAGTTAGGCAAATAGGGCCATGCTCCCAAAGGGTTTTTTTATGAGTCTCGTGGTGTTTAGTGATCCTATTGATCTCCCAAATTCAGGGCAGCAGTGACTGTGTGAGAAACTTCACCTCTAGTTTTCAAAAGAAATGCCTAGCTTTTGGGAACAAATGCCTAAATGAATGCTCAAACACAAGGTGAAAACAGAACATGCAATTTAAGCTCACCTTGCATGAGTCCATCCATGCGGGCAAAGGTAGCTTGTGAACTGAAAGCCCGAATAGGGCAAACTAATTCAGAATAAAGCAGTGTTAGTGTGAAATACGTGTCCAGCACAGGGAAGGCGAGTTACGCAAGAGAAGCTACTCTGCAGTGACTCCCAATGTGAATAAGCCCTTAATTACTTTTAAAATCTCAGCATTACTAAGCCATGCTTATAATTTCTAGAGGCCTTCAGTTTCTGGAACAACTGGAGTATGAGATTCAATTGCATTCACTTCAGTGGAGGACACAGTTAAGTATCGGCACGTTTGTAGACTTGAGGCCAGTCATTAACTAATTAGTGTATGGGAACATTTAAGTTTTTCCCATCTGATTTTGCAAAGCTATTTGGCAACACTTGCTTATGAGCTTTTATTTTTCACTGTTTCCCTTCTTTCTTCACAGCAAACCAAAGAACCCCCACCAGAAAAAGAAAGACAACTGGAAGTATGCTAACTTTCCATTTCCCCCTGGCTGGAGATAAAAATATTTGCTGACTTTTGCACTTTTTTTTTTTAAATTTTTAATGCAGACATACATATATAGACTTTAAAAAAAAGAAATATATCGAAGGTTTCAGAGTGCTTGCGGCCACGCAAAGCCTCCTTTCCTAGCAACAGCATGTCAGTGGGAGAGTCTGGGGGTGGCGGTGGAACTACAACCCCCAGAGGGCGTGGCGGGGGGCAGCCGAGGGGGACAGGGCAGGGACGCGCGGGGGCTGCTGGGAGCTGTAGTCCCGCGGCCCTGGTCGGCAGCTCTCCCAGCACCTGTCTGTTCTGTGAGAGGCGGCGATGGCTTCGCGCCCCACTGCTGCCCTCGGGCTGCTGCCGGCTGGCACCCCAACCAGGAACCTCTGGAGGAGGCATAGGAGACCTCTGAAGGTAAGGAGCTCCTGGGATTTTCTGTGTAAGTCCTGTGGTCCATCCTCGTCCTCCTTGCCCGGTGCTTTTGGCTAGGAGGCTTTGCCATGTCTTTCCTGTGGCACATCCTTGGGCAAAGCCGTCGGGGTTTGGCTTGGCTGCGGGCACTGTCTGCAGTGTGAGCACGTGGGATCGGGTAGAGAAGCCGTTCTGCCCTGCAGCCATGGTTAGAAGTGCTGGCTCCTTTAGGTAAAGGTTACTGGGATAAATAATCATTCAGTCTTAGAAAAAGTCAGGGTAGGAATCCCACTCCCTAGAGGGGTGGGAAATCTTTCTGTAGTGAATAAGGGTCTTATAGCATCCAGCTTTTTTTGCTGAATTTAAGCTTGCTTTTTAAGTATTTTTTTCCTTTTAAGTTGACTTTCTAGGTCTTAGTAGAGAGAAATTGACAAATACACGTTTTGCATATGTGGCTGCAATAGACTCTGCCTGTGTACATTTCCTTCTTCCAGTATGTCTGCTGTTAGCTAAACTGGAGGCAACTCAAAGTTTCAGGCTGTTCAGACCACTGCAGTGAAAATCCTTGGAAATGCTTCCGTTTCACCCTGCTGCTTAATAAAACAGAGCAGTGGTCAGATAGCAGAGGGAGGAGAAATGGTTTTGTGTGCTTCGTGGGTAAGGTAAAACACCTCTGAACATTTTGGCTGTGATCCTCTGGCAAGCAGACGCCTGGGAAACTATTCCAGCCTTGCTGTTGGTCCTTACACCTGAGTGTAAATTTGCCAGAGAGTTGTGGTAAATACCTTGCGAAAGAACACACTGCAGACCTCCCAGGGATAAGTGTACATGAGATTGTAATGCCCTGTGCATAGAGACTTGGTTCAATGACACAATTATACCCTGCTGGTCCTTTTCTACAAATAATTTACTAATTAGTCTGAAGACCACCGATTTTTTTGTATGCCTTACTTATGGTCAGGGTCACTGGTTCTCAGCTACTGCTTCTGGGGTGAAGCAGCAGGCAGTGGGCAGGCTGAAAACTGTGGGAGCAGAGTGGGAGATTTTAACTAAGGCTACTGGTGCAAGACCCAATTTAAAAAGAAAGGTGGAAGCAAAGACAGGAGACCCTCTTGTTTAAGGTGTCACCCAAGAGAAGATGTAAAAGGGAGTTCTCAGTTCTGCTGCGAATTGCGTTGCCCTTTTAATGGCAATAAAGTAGCTTTGCTGTTGGTATCTGCAGATGTTGCCAAAGGCTGAACTGAACAGGTCTGGACAAGGAGGCAGTTCCCTTCCTGGTGAGAGGCTTGGCAGCTCTGGGTCAGTGTGAGGTACTTTTGGGTGCGTGGGGTTTGCACACCATGGCATCAGGACTGCTGTTGTACAGAAAGGCAGAAAGCAGAAAGCTAAAGAGCTGGTGTCCTTCGTGAATCAAGCATGCAGAAAGGTTAAACACAGTGCCCTCAGATCTGAAATGAGGATGGTACAGCTAGTGTTAGAGGTGTTGGTGAGAAATGCTAAACTTTCTACGAACTAATCCATTACCTTAAAAATCCCAGCAGCTGTAATGGGGAGGTCTCATGGGCTGCTTTCCAGGTGAAGTTTTTCATACACCTCATAGACTGATTAGTGGCACTGCTGATATGTTTGTAATAGAAAATAACTTACGGGCACATCTGAATTGGAATAGAAATTAATTTGTGGGGGCATCTGAATCTGAAAGCGTTCCCTACGCATTCCAAAAACTTCCTTAAATGTGAATAGCACCAATACAAAAAACAGGGATCATACCTGCATGCAGCCTTGCTGAGCTTTGAGTGTTTCTCTGTACATGGAGAGTACATATGGCAACTTAAGCCAGGGTGTAACTCCTGCAAGAATGTCTCCAGAGAAGTGTGAAGGCTGGGGATGCCACTGAAACCCTGGGACAGGGCAGGTGCCTGAGGAGGAGGATGGTGGTGGTGGCACCAAGCTCTGTGCAGGCAGCAGCAGTGGTGGGGGCCTCTGCCCCCTCCCTCCGGGTGCTGAAGGCGGATGGACCTCCCTACTCTGCCTTTCCCCATCTGACAGCAGGCTGCAATGTTTAAAACAGGCATGGATTTTCCTGTTTGCCCAACATCAGCACTCCTCCCAAACAGCAATTCTGTCGGTTTTGTTTTCCTTTCCTCATACACATCAGAAATCAAACAGTGTGATATGGCTAATGGGATTATATTGACCCAACTCTGCAGTTGCTATTAATACCTGAAGAAATCCCCAAATGCCTCAGCCACAGTGGTAGTACAGCTGCCTGCCCATCTTTCTCTTGCCAAACAGAGTGGGTTTTTTACGTTAGCAAGCCCAGTAATTACAAGTCCAAATTTTGCTTCTTGGTAGTGTTAAGAAGATAGGCACCAGATTATATACAGAAGAGAATATATATAGAGCATCTGTTTTTGAATGGATAGCAAGATGATTTGCAATGTCATTTAAACAGCATCCTAACAGGCAATTCTTTTTTAAAAACAAAGGAGGCTGAGGGGGTTTGAGGGGGCTCATGCCTTTTTCTTGCTGACCACAGAAACATAACCCACCCTTTCTAAAAAAAGGGCATTCGAAAGTCAACCCTGGTGCATAGGCTACTAAATTTCAGTTGCTGGGTTTATGTCATTATTGCAGTTGCAGTAACTCAGTAAAACACAAGAAGAAAGGTTGCTCTTTCCACTCTGAGCTCTTTCCATCCTCCACAGCAAAGGTTACCCTGAGCAGTGTGTGTGTCTGTCGGTTGTAAGTGTAGAAATACGTGTTATTCATAACTTGCCAATGTGTATGCTGGAAAAGAAAAGCTGAATTTATAGCTATATTTCCTCTCTGCTGGGGTTTTTAGAGTTGAGTGTTTCAGCGTTTCCATTACAAACCCCTGTTTTCTGAGGTTTATAACAGTCTTGAAGAGCGGAGTGGTCTTGAACCATAATAGAAAGTGTGTAATGTTGCATTTACAGTACAGCTGTAACTGTACATTAAGGAGTGTAATCTTCTCAGTGTACCCTCAGTGCTTCAATAAGGTTCATTGGAGTTACATATACTGAGAGAAAAACAGTATTTCATGTTTGGAGTTGCTGCTGTCCCTCCAGAGAGCTGAGTGCATCACACGAGGACAGAGAGCATCTACCTGCACCAGACTTACAAAAATTCCTTGCTACGCCCTTAAAATACTCACGTGCATCCGCAGGGGCCCCTCTGAATTACAGCTCACCATAACCTCCCTCTGTCCCTGGGCTGTCTGAAGTAGACCCAGCTGGTCTGTCGTGCATCTGGGTAGTTGCTGGCATTTCTAGTTAGCTTGAGCTGCCACAGACAGAGCAGGGGCTCTTGAGGAGGAAGTTCCCCATACCCTGAGAAGGATACATATTTCCTTCTCGCACTAGCCCAGCTACAATATAAGGCTGGGCTTATCTGCCACTTGGTAGCAAGCATCAGAAGGTAGGAAGGAGGAAGGAGGCTGGACTCTGTAAACTTTAGGCTCAGATCCCAACTACAGTACACTTCGAGAGATGAAGTTAAAAGGAGTGTCAGCAGGATTGGAATCTTGTTGAGACTAAGTTTTTCTTGCTGTTTCAACTCATAACGTCAGGTTATTTAGTCTTCCACTTAACCTCTCTTCCCTTGGCTAATAGGTCAGCTTATTGGGTTCATGCCCTTCTGCAAGTATTGCTAACCTCAAGCATTCAGAAATCACAAATTTACTCTCAGATTCATGAGACTGCAGGAGAAACATGCATTTTTTTAATTGAGCAATTAAAATAGTTTAATTAGTATTTTAGCCCTGATCCTTTGAGTTTCACAGTGTTTGAGCACTTTTTTCCTTGCTTTGAGCTTGACAGTCTTTGCCCCCTGTATTTGTCATAATTGCACAAATGAACGACCAGTGCTGTAGGAAAAAAACTCAACTAAACCAAGACTTCAGAAAGAACTTGGGATTTGGAAGTGCTGGTTGTGTGATTGCATAATTTTTTTCTTTTTTCACTTTTTCTTTTTTTTCTCTCCCCTCACTGGTTATGCATGTCCATGTTACAACATATCTGCTGAGAATGAGATAGCTGAAGGGATTTCTGGTTTGGTGAATTAGTGTACAAGTGGTCAGCAGAAAGGTCTGCAGCAAAAAAGCCCCATGAATGGGAAAGCACAAAAGGCTGAACTAGAGTAAAGCTGCCCGTATGTTGCATGTGCTTCTCTGCTGTCTATAAGGGGGCTGCAATTTGCATGTTAGTTATCTGTGCTCCCTTTCCTATGGGTAAGAAGGCCTTTGGGAATATTTGGCATGATCTACCAAGAATTATTCGTCGTGTGATGCATACAGTTAGGCAGCAAATACGCTCTGTGTAGGGGCATGAGTGAAAAGAATGCTTTTCCATGTACTTTTTATTGTCCCTGTGTTTGCCCCACAGTGTGAAGGTTTTATGTATCTTCCTGTCCCAGCTTTGTGTGTTTCAGTGCCCCATAAATTTTGTGTTCTTACTGCCATCTGAAGATATTCATCATGGTTGTTCACAGTGCAGTTATTGTCATTTTGATATGCTTATCATGGGGAACATTTTCAAAGGCGAGAGAGGCAACAGGGCAACAGCTTTCCCTGCCACATCTACAGGAGTCAGAGCAGCATTACCAAACCCTGCACCTGGTGTTCTGCAGGAGAGCATCCTGTGAAGGGGTGTTTCTGCATCTTAAGAAGTGGTTCCGTAAATGCCACTAAAGAATTGCTGAAGAACTGGTCCTCAGTGATTCCTCTTGCTGGCAGTTTGAGTTTCTTTGCAGTCAGGTTGCATTTCTACGTGTGGATGCAAACTAATAGGTTCTGGGCTTTTTGAGGTATGAGAACCGTTGAGCTGGCAATGGTATTAGTCTGACTTGCTTCATTGCCGCTTTTCTTTTTTCTTTTTGCCAGTTTACTGCCTCTTCTGTGCAGAGACTAGTGCTGGTAGTGCCTAAGATGTAGTACCTGTTCTGGTTTTGGTACGTTTGTTGAGAATAAGTTTTTCTTGCTGTTTCAACTCATAATGTCAGGTTCTTTAGTCTGCCACTTAATTGTATCATCTAATAAATTGCACATGCATTTGCTCTCTCTTTTTGTTCTCTTACTCATCTCAGAGGGATAACTGCATCCAAACCCTCTGATTTTAGACAGTTAGAGATAAGGCATAAAGGGAGAGCTGATACTGCCCACAGTTCCCAGATGGGAAGAATTCTACCATTCTTGTCAGGCTGAAGGCCATAATCCATGGGCACATTCTCCATTCACATCTGTGGAGTTTCTTCTGGGAGCATGGGATATATTAAAAAAACAGTGCTGGACCTCAGGTGAAGAACACTTCTTTACCTTGTCTGAGGTTCAAGTTTTTTGAGACTATCGGTGCCTTCCCCATTTGTGATTTTGAATTTTGGCAGGGTATTGATAAATGCATTGTATTAGTCCATAAATTTGTTTAATTAAGTTATAGAACAAGGTACTTCTGTTAAGTTTTTCACAGTTCTTTTGACCTGTGATCCAGCACCAAAGCATAGTTTGGAGAATTCAAGCCTGGAATTTGTTATCTAGAGTAGCTTTTCAATCAGACAAATAAGGTTAGGTATTTTTCATGGTGTTTAAAAACTGAGCTTCACAAAAGAAATTATAACTTACCAGTTCTCACCATAATATTTTTACAAAGGCAAACATTTATATGTCTCTCTGCAACTACAAGACTAGTCTAGGCAGGGTTTTTTGGCTTTTGCTGTGAATGTGGAGCTATTGATCCGTGAACATAAATCCTTATTTATCTCCAGTCAAGTTTATAGGACAATGAAATTATAGGATTGCTTGAATCAATCAATATTTCTACAGCAAGCTATAGAAATATAAACAAGTTACCAATTATTTAATAAAGTCAATTTGCTTAGAAATGCCTGGCGACGGGCAGCAGATGTTACACTAATTTCTGCTTTCTCTGGAATTTCACAGGGGCTGCAAGATCTTAATGTCACTATTAGCAAAGGTAACTTTATTTTTGAAACTCATTCCGAACTCTCACAGCAAGAGGAAGAAACTGTCATTCCTTTTGACCACAAAACCTGTGCTATTTCTAAGAGGAGTTCTTTGAAATAACTAGGATATCTCACAGCTTGTTGCTTTAGAGGGGACTTAGTACAGTGGCACTACATTTAGTTAGCATAATGAGTATTTTAGCCTTTAAGATACTGGCTGAATTTGAAGCACTGTAACTTTTAGTCAGCTAAGATTAAATTTGTTAATGAAGTACAAGTTTGCATAATATTTTAGCTTTCCTAGAATTTTAAACTGTGTGCCTGTTTCCTGAGAAGCGTTTAGGTTAATATAACCAGGTTCTGACTTGGCCAAACAATTTAAGTGTAAAAGTGTGTCTTTCTGCTTCTCAGTCGGAAGTGTCATGAAAGTGGCCTCCTCAGTGTGGTTTTACCATGTTTGCCTTTGGAGATCCACTTTGTTGGAGTGACTTTTTTCAAGGTGACTCAAGAATCTCCTGTGAGCTCATGGTGTCCTTTTGGTGCTCCTGTCTGTTTTGAATGTAGAGCAGGATCTTTATTAGTAGGCTCTGATGCCTTGGTGGCCTGTCTGTCAGGTAGTTTGTCATAGTTTATCATGCAGGAGTACAGAATCATCTGATTAATCTGCTTAATCAATCCTTGAACAGGGATAGTAATAATTAAGTCACAGATGGCCATTGTAAATCCTTCCATTCCAATACATTAATATTCCTGGTACTTTGGATATTAAGGTTGTTTTAAATTAAAAAAAAAAAGGGAAACCCCTGTGAAATGTGCCCTCTGGTTTTTTTTTTTTTTTTTTTTTTTGATTGGTCTACCTTCAAGACATTGAGAATTCATTTTGGCTCTGGAAAGCTTTAAGATAAATTATTATCATATATACTTATACATTTCAGTACATGGGCTTTGTTAAAGCTTATTCATAAACTAGTCACTGATTAATCTCTTTTTTTAAGCTGTTCTATGGTATTTGTCTGCAGTGTTCCGTGGCTAAGCTGTCTGTAGCAGAATTTTGTTGATCTGAAGACTGTGCTATAAATTTCTATAGACACAAACTGCTATAAAATTAAAACTTAACATCTTCCCCGACTTCCTTCATCTATCATAAAGTTGGTGTGGCTCAGCCTTAATTAGATTATTATAGACCTAAAATATATGAGGTAGAATAGCACAAGAGAAATTGAATTTGGTCATTAGCAGGAGTGTGTGGTTAGTCTAGCTGGTGTAGTCAGTAGCTCCTGAAATATGAGACTACACTTTCCATTTGATGTGCTCTGAAGACAGGTCAAAATCCTTAACGTGATTTAGGTTTACTGGGAAGGTCTATAATGCTGCTTTTTAATAAACTCTCTATTTCATGTCGGAACAATACCTGTGTATGTCAGGCATTGCTGAGGCTCACAGCCACAGCTGTATTCCTTTGGAAGTTGAAATGCATTGTTTTGGAGGAGCATTTACAGAAAATATTACTGGACTCAGACAGGGCTCTAAGGCACGAAGGCTTCCTGTAAAACCTGGATTGTCTGGGTGCCAGGTTTTTGTTCTTTTTCAGCTGAGGAACAATTCAGCTTCTCAGACTTTGAGTGCAACTGTGTACTTCCCTGTTTAATAGCGACTGCTGCGAATGTGGGTGCAGGCTGCAGCTCCGGCTGTTCCGCATTGAACTCCTTCTGTCTGGGAGGTCTGTCATTTGCCAGGGAGCTCCCCGGCAGTGGTGGGGAATGAAGGACGAGGTGGGTGTCTTCAGTGCAGGTTTTAGTCAACATCTGTTTGTGATGAACAAGGGGGTGGTCCGTGGATTTGAATTGCTGCGTAAGAGAAGAGCGTGGATGGCACCGTGTCAAGGAGCTGCAAACCTTGGTAGATGCAATCTTGAGGGAAGCCTGGTGGATTCAAACACAGGCAGTGCTGCTGACTCACGGCAGCCTGACAGGAAAAGGCTCTCTCCGGCTTGTCTCTGGCTTCCTCCAGCGTGCGGTTAGGGAGGACTTTGTATCTGTCTCTCTAGTTCTTTGATACTGTTCCCATTCTGGCCAGCGTGACTCCACAAAAGGAACTTGGAGGTTGGTGAAAAATATCCGTGCTATTAACTGTTAATTAGGATGACATTTCTCACGTAAAAAGACTTGTAAAGAGAATCGCAGGATTGATAAATAGCTGGTTTTCATTGCTGTCTGCATCCCTGACTCCTTTTTCCCCCACCCTACAAAGCATCATGTGGATTTATGTGACTCCTCACAGAGCTGAGGTCCCTAACTCTGAGATGATAACTGTAAGTTCCTCTGTCTGTGATGAGAAGTGCTCCAGGTAGGTTTTAGAGTCAATGCTTGCCACCCTTCTTAATGGTTGGAGGTGCCAAGTTAAAATCCTTCAGCAAGAAACAGGGGATGAGGCTTAAAAAGTAACACAAAACAGAGCCCAACATCAACAACAGAAAAGGACAAAAAGAAAAGAAAAAAAAGCTTGATTATGTGTTCTTTTCCAAACTGGAGACCCTGTTTTCTTTCTTAAGTGTATGTTAAGAACTATTCTTACTCCTATGTCTCAGAGTGCCTGGGAAAAGACTCCAGTGCTTCTTAAAAAACAAGTGAGGTCTGTACTTGACCTGTGTGTGCTGATAAGAGTTGTGCAGTTGATTTTAATAGGAGAACATCTGTCTTCTATGTGCAGAAAAATGTCTTTTAGTAAAAAGCCAAGTAAATGAAAGTGAATTTGGAATATTTTTTCTTGTCTTCTACCCTTGTGGTGGTTGGTTTAGTTTTTTTGAAAAGACTTTGACGCATATCAATGCTTGATTTTTTTTTCTTTTTCTGAAAGTCCCACAGGACTGGTTGCTGGTTGGGATTAGCTTGCGCCCACTGATTAATTCCTTGTGTCACTGGTCTTGAATCTTGTTACAGTTGTTCTTGGAGAACTTGCCAGCAGCAGCAAGCCAGCAGAGCTGTTATTGACCTAGAATGGCAATGGAGTTGTCATTACATGAAGCAAGGTTTTCTGTGAACTACATTGCTGTTCTGTGGAGCTGATGAGCTGGTTAACACCTTTTACTTTTTCTGTAAGGATCTGAGGCTGGAAGGGAATTAATGCAGTTGTGAAGCACGGGGAACCAAAATAGCAGTGATTCAGTTAGAGTAGAGCCAAATCTTCTTAAAATTAAACTCCATTGTGTTAGAGACTTTACTTTTTTGATACCTATATTATTAACTTCTCTGATAAAAGCAGGAAATGTAATACAGTGATATTGGAGAAGCCTTGCACATTAAATCTAAGCTATTGTCTTGGGGTAGTAAGAGAAGAAACCACTCTTCATCGGGTGTGTTATGAGAATCAGATTTTACAGAGTTTCTCGTTCTCAAGGTTACCATATAATTCACAAACTAAATTTTTGCATAACATTGATTTCCTTAGCTTTCAAATAGGTTGTTTAGGATGGGTGGGAACTCTGCAGCACATATATGAGTATTTATAGTTTCATAAGTAACAAACAATACTGGACAGTTCAGGGAATTTTGTCTGGGCAGAGGTGTTTACGTGCAAGCTGCTGCTTCTGATGTTGTCCTGAAGAGTTTTTTGGTCATGGAATTTGGTTACTTTACTGTATGACAGGTTGGTGGACTGCTCTCATAGAAGTGATTCAAGGTGTGTTTTTTGGTTTACCTTTCTAATTGGACTGGATCAGATGCTTAAAACAGGATTGATGTTTGCAGGCAGGAAAATATGGAAGAAAGCTGAAGAATTCATATACAGAGAACAAACCATTTCCAGAACTGCAGTCAAAACTTGATGGTTGTGTGCAGGTTGTTCAAGGGGCTGTGGCAGCCTGACTGTGCCACAATGCAGAGATAGTAGATTTGACCATACTGATGTTAAATCTGATACTAGAAATACAACCTAGAGGTAGCCAACATATCTCTGGAGAGACTGGTTAGTGATACCTCCAAGGGGGACAGTGCACTGAGCCAGGAAAATTGGCTGTAGGACTCATGAACTTGAGATGATACAGCCAAACAGTGCTGTCAGTGTGGACTCATCAGTGTGGCAGATACTGACTTACGGATCTGGTGCTACCCCAAAAAATTGGGGTTTCTGCTCATTAGTTCTTTCTTTAGATGCATTCTAGCAGTCACATTAGACCAGTTTTCCTCTAATTCCTCCTTTTAGTTGTGGTAATTTAAAGTTGACCTTGTTCCATTCTTACAGGGTATAACCAGCTTGGAAATTAAGTGCTAATGAAGTTTAATGTTGCAAAACTGCTCTATTTTTGTTACTTTAGAGAATGCCACTGTTTGTATGTCAGGGCACCCCTGAAGTGCCTTTATTATTTTTCTCCCATGATCTGTAAGATGGTCAGGCTGTCCTCCCCATTACTTTTCCCCACACACTCCCCAGCTTCCCATACTTGAGGTCTAAAAACCTACTTAGCAACACTGATGTCTCAAGCGGTGGGTATGTAAATATTTACTGGCATGACAGTCAACAACAGTGGGAGGGGGGAAATTGCTACATTCTACCATTCAGGGAACCTTTAAGATCTGTCTCAGAGTGTGCAGTCAATAGAGTGTGCAGAGAAGAGGAAAGGTTTGCAGTTTGTGCTTGACATGTTTTTGCTCTCTTGGTTCCTGTTTTGTTGCAGATGTCATTCATTTAGCTGTGGAAGGCTAAATTTATCAGCCCTTGTGGAGGCTTTCCCCTGCACACAGCACTCAAGGCTGGAGCTGTAGTGGAGGGAAATGGAGCCTGTAGATCTCCTGGCACTTGCCTCCCTAGAAATGAGCAGTACCACAGTCACCCTGGCTTTGCTGGCGATCTTCCTGGTCCTGCTGTATTGGTAAGTGATAAGGGTGACATGGGCTGCACATCAGACACAAACCCTGCTGAAGCTCCACCAGCATCTGTAGAGTCTTTTGTCCGTGAGGGGAAACTGGAAGGTAATTGCCTAGGAGGGAAATGGAGGGGGAGTTGGTTTGGATGCAGAGGGTGCAATAAATACTCAGAAAACTCATGATGCTTTTAGAGAATTCTCTCCTTGCAATATTGTCTTGTAAGTGCTTTACCAACTGCTAACAAAAATTGTCTTCTAAATTAACAACTTATTTGTTGGTTTCTTATTAATTTCTTTGGGCAGCAGGAACATTGGTCCAGATCAGAAAGAAAACAAGTACTTGTTGGACCTCTTCTCTGTACTGTGCTGCACTCTTGTTCTTTGGCTTAAGTGTACAGACAGTTTAACTGCTGCTTGAATTTCCTCTCTTGTTCTTTCCACACTGACTAGTGGATACAAATCAGAATAACGGCAGCCCTAATGGTTACCACAGTAGGCATTGCAGTGAGCTGTGCTGAAATGAAAAAAAACAAACCACCCTGTCCTGACAGTTTATTTCAGAAATTAAATTACCTGAACTGGGAGTGTTTTTCTGACTTTTTACTTGCATATCTCTTCAAATCTTGCCTTCCAGTAAAAGAATGTGGTTTTTTTTTCAGTTGTATGTGTGTTCAAGAAAAGGTTTCAGGGACTGTTGCAGAAAAAAAATCCAACAGAAATCCAAAGGTAATCTGGAAGAGAATAGTGATGGCACTGTGAGTTTAGCACAATTGTTGTAGCAATGTAAATGACAGATTGCTTTGCATATATTTTGTCATTCTTTCACCCTGTTGAGCTTTGTTCAGCTTCCTTCTGTGTCCAGGGAGGGTCTAGAGGGACTAAAAAAGGTCAAACCCATATTTGACGTGTGTTGCTGTATCAAATAGGTAGGTGAGCCTGCTTTCTTAGCAAGATCTGCCCAAATCATCACAAACATCCAAGTCCTACTTCCTCTGAATTTTATTGGGAAAAAGAATGGCAACTCGAGATCATTAAGTAAGACTGTGCTGTTTAGCTGCAGACCTGTGCATCTCTGGGAGTGTAAGGGGGAGGGAGGGAGGACAGAGGCACATCCACAGTTCAGAAAAGCAGCAGATCAGCTGGTGATATCTGGCCACCTGTGAGTCATTTGAAATAGCCTGATACTTCCACATAGCACATGTCCAGATGTGCCAAGATCTCCGAAGCCCTGGAATTGCTCCTTGTAAATGTCAGGTACTGTCTGGTGTGTGCTTGCAGAGGGCCTCATTTTCTGGTTCACTTTAGGGAAGGCTGTTCTTCCCCTTGAAGTTAAGACATGGTGGTTCAGTGCACATTTGGTCTGGCCATTAACAAACCTACCTCTAATTGCAGAGTTAAACCAGACTGGTGGCTGTGGTCAGTTACTGCTGAATTGAGTGCCTACCATAAAAGTTTCAAAAAGTTCAACTTAGCAGTGAGGTGGGAAATTGTCTAGCAGTAGGGACACCCCATTCAGTGTGTCTGCTTTCTTGGCTGAAGGTGAGTTCTGTGAAAGCATCAAGAAAAGTAAGCCGAAGTTTTATGTGGGGAAAATGTTTTATACTCTTAACTGCCAGTGGTTATTACTAACCCATCTTGATGATCTACAGATTCAAGTTGATTTTTAAGTAGCTTATTAAATACAGGTGCCTACAGATCACTCTTCCAGTGGGAAGCTGGTGATTCTTAGACCTGCAATGAAATAAGCTATGGGCTGTTGGTAGGTTTGCCTGGTGGCTGAGCTGTTCAGATCTATTTATCTCAGTAAAATGCAGTCACTGAGCCCATAAGGTAAAGTCTTGAAACACATCTGTAAGCGTGGTAGTTGTTGTTCAAACTCGTCAACTTTCTAATTTGAGTCTATTTTGTTAAAGTTTTTTATACTGCATGCCTGTTTAAACAAATCAGTAAAACTCAATGCATTCTCACATCTTCCTTTATTCATGACTGAAACCTTGGGTTCAAGGAATTATTTAAACAGTGTGTAAAATGGCTGCTAATAGAAATGCAGGTCTCTAATTCTAGAGAATGTTTTTATTACAATCATGTTGCATACCTGATTATCTGGCTCTTCTAGGAGTTAGAAAACATGAGTGTTGTGTATGGCAGGAGTAATAATAAAGTAATAACTCTTAAAGTTCCTTTGAGGTTTTCTTTATAAGCCTTATCCTAACTTTTTAATAACTAATGAATTATTCTTTTGTTAGCTTTTTCTTCCAGGATTGTATCTTTTTAGAAGGGCAATCCTGGGGAAAGGGAGGAATGAATATTTGCTATTGTAAATTTTGTTATGGTGGTAGCTTATGATTGATCGGGGTCACGTTGTGTCAACTGTTGTGTGAGTACAAAGAACGGGCAGTTTGTCCACCTTATTGGCTGTAAAAGGCTTAGTAAGGCCCAACAGGAGGCAGCTGCATGTAGAGGAGAGAGTCAGAAGTTCTGATGCACACTAGAATAGGAATGTGGTGATGGCAATGTTCATGTTATCGAGCTCTTTCCTTAGCACGATTTCTGTGGATGGGGGTACTCCGTGATTTAAATGACAGCCTTGAGCTGCTGTCCATTGGCTCAGCCTCAGTCCCTGTTAGTGTGTGTATTGTAAGGCCAGCTGGGATTTGTCACAGTTCAGCTGGCAGGTGGTATCTTGCTAAGCTGTGATAAGACCAACCTCTTCACATTTTTGGGTATGGTGAGGTCATATGAAAGAGGAAGAGAAGAAAGGGTTGATTGGGAAAGGGAGGAGAGGCTGTAGCTGCATAAAATAAACTTGAAGATATAAGTCTTACGAAGAAACTTGGATGATTTGACAATTTTTTAGGCAGTTATTTATGGTACAATGATCATCAATAACTCTTTATAACAAATCATGTAATAGCACATCTCTGATTTCTCACACGTTGCCATCAGTGTAATATGAAGGTGATGCTTGTAGAGTAGTGTTTCAATTTTAAATCAGTGGAGCAACTATAACCTCTCAGTGTTTGTCTTCTACATGACCTTAAGTCAGCTCTGAGGAGAGGCTTTGTAAGGTAGTTGATTTAATGTTGGGAGTAGAAAGAACTATGAAGCTTTTTGGGTATGTAGTCTATTTGGATTTGAATGGGAAGTTGGTTTTTTGGCAATCTGTTAAGAGGCTGCTCAAGCCTCTTTGCTATCCCCCATTCCTGATGGATTTAGTCATCTGCTGCCCTCCCCATTCTTACTATTTGTTCTCTGTAGGTAAAAGTCTCTTCTTGCAGTTTTCTTATCATGGATTCTTCGACGTCTGTTGCTACATCATTATTATTGTGATAGACAGGTTACTGCTTTATCGACCACAGAAAGGCATAATATGGCTAACTACCAAAGTTCAGTAATACCAGTGGCACAAAAGTTAGCACACTTAAAAAATATCTTGTCCATGCCCCGCCTTGTCATTTCTTCCACACAAACTGATTATCGGAGCAGTTTCTTTTAAGAGCACTTTCTTTCTCAATTGCGAGCACTGCTGTCTCTATTTGCCTAATCTCTGTGAATATCAGGGGTTTTTTTTAGGCATGAAATAAAACCAAACTCTTAAGGGAAGAATGAGCTTAACATTTACAAATCCCAGTGATATTCTCCATTGAAAAATACAGTAGTATATCTATGCAACATATTGTTCATTTTCATTTCAAACATATGCTGAGTTGGATATCCCATGCTTGGCTGTAGCTGCAAACATTGCTTTGTGTCTTTCTTTTTGCTGTCTGGGTAGATGTTGGATAAAATGAAAGCAGGAGTTTATCTTGCTTTAAAGTTTAATGTACCATAAGCTGAGCATTATGAAGAAGCTGTCACAGCATTCAGATACCTGTGTTCAAACTGGATTATCAACCCCTTGTCTAAACAAACCTGGGGTTTTTTAGAAACATGGAGGTTGGATGGGAGTGTTTGTTTATGTTTGCAAGATCCATGTCTAATTGCATGCTTTCAAACATAGCAAAACATAAACTAGTGGTGTTCCTGTCTGTTTGTGAAAAGCTAAGTAATTCAGAAAGATGTCATTTTTACATTGAAGTAATATTAATGATCGCTTGTGCTACGGACCAGTATAGAGTGGGGTCCCCCTAGGTCAAGGTACTATCCACCCAGTGCAGAACAACTCAATCCTGACCCAAAGAATTTGCAGTCTCTGATAAAAACGAATGAAAACTAAACTTAGTATTTTTCCTCCTCTGACCTTAAGTGTAGACATTTGCATACAGATGGATGGGGGACATTCTTAGACATGGAACACACGTGTTAGAGTTCATCAGTTGGTGACATACCTGTACTAACCCACACCAGAAGTTGATCTTGGGACAAGGAAGAGTTTCCGTACAGGTGACTTCAATACCATTGCTTGTTTGGCATTACTTTGCATCTGTGGTTTTGGAAGGGGCTCTAAAGGGAAAGTTTAGAGGTAATCTTTCTCCAGCAAAAGCTTCATTCTGGTTTTGCAGAACCTTGCTGTTTGGGGTTGAGTTAGCTAAAACTTCTTTTTTTTCTAAAGTAAATGTCACCTAATACTAGATCTTGGACCAATTTTTGCCCCTCAAAAGATCACTGTTTACAGAAGATGTTTGATAGCTAGAGCTCTAGGCTTATGGTCTGAGTGCAGGTATAAGGGACGTAGATTATTCTCCCTAACACATCCAGATAATGCTTCTGGACAGATCCTTTCTGGGTAGGTAGGCCCTAACTTTTCGACCTGCCAGTGCTGCCATCAAAGGCACAGGGCTGCAAGGACCACGATGGCTGGAAACATGCCTGGGTGTGGAGCATCAGCAAACACTCAGAAGGATGTACAGCTCTGCTCTTATATCAGGCTCGTTGAGGTGAGAGGTTCAGAGAGGCATCCTAATGCTCAGGTGTCAAAGCCTGCTCATCTCCCTTTCTGGCAGAAGGCACAGCTCTGTAGGCAGAGTGCTCAGGGGCTGGTGCTCCTGTACTGCTCCTGGGCTCTGGCTGCTGGACTTGTCTCCATCTCCCACATCCTTCTGGCCAGCAATGTCTGACCTCTGAGCTGGGACCTAAGGTTAGGGTCCCTAATGAGTTTTCCCCTATGATGACCTTGTAGATTCTCAGTTTGCAGTGAACCCAGCATCAGGTTTACAGGGTCAGAAGGCTGGGAAGTTTTGGGGGTTTTTAATATTCTGTTACCCCAGCTGGTGGTTGTTTTGTTTGGTTGGTTTTTTTTTCCTAAAATGGCCATTATGTCAGTGGAAACCATTCTGCTTCCCTCTTCTTTATTTGAATGTCCCATTAGAAAAGCTAGAAGGATCTGACTCAACAGGAAACATCAGCAAACTGCTGTTGATGACAGAAGAAACCTAAAAAGATTCTGAATTGTCTTTCTCATGCAGTTTCACATCAAGCAAATCTGGAATTCCCACTAATGTGTCAAACGTAATTTGATCCCACAGCTGTGCAATATATGGCCTTGTCTTTGAGCTAAATCAAGCATCTCTAGGTGAGCCTGAGAAGGAGCAGAATGAGTTACTAAATTATAGTTTGGAAAAGTGCCATACCACAAATGACTAAATACTTTATTTCTCTGAAAACAAAGTAGATTTGATAATCCAGAGTGAAGTTCACTCAGTGCCCTGATTATGCTGCTTTTAGGTAAACAAAGCTATCTAACTTTTTGGGGAAGAAGCAGAAGAGTTTTCTGTTGCTGCTATTGCAGCTTCAGAGCTAGGTTCTCTGGGATATTCTCAGAGGCTGTTATAACACCTTGGTTATCCAGACAAATGTAGCTGGGCCTTTAGTGCTGTGCAGCTTTGGTTTTGCTTGGTTGCACTGCACTGCAAAACTCAGAAACCGTCTATGTTCAAGTTTTGTTTTGTTTTCAATTTAGAGATTACACGTCCAGCAGTGTTTATTTGAAGGCCCTCAAGTGGTTGCTGAGTTTTTTGCTTTTGTGAAGGTGCACTTTACTCTAAAAACACTGTGTAAAAAAGTCGATCTCCAACCTTTGAATTCCTTGTGGTTTTTGTTTTTCCCTGAACTTTTTCATGCCTTTCCTCATTAGATCCCAAATTAAAGCATGGTTTGCTTTTAGTGTGTGGAGATTGGAGCCTTAATAGTATGTAAAGGCAGACCTGCAGGGATGGGATGGCTGCCTTTCATGAAAGAAGTATATTTACCTGTGTTCTGCTGTGATCTCCGCATCCATGTCCAGTGGAGCCAGCTGCAGAGCTGGATAATGCACAGAAATAGGAGCTGGACACAGCCCCTGAGCCATCCCATTTCTGCTTCCTCCTCCTGTGGGGCTGGCAATGGCCTGGCTCTGGTCTCAGCTGGGTTGCACAGGCAGGAGAGACCAGCACGGGAGGGAAGTACTCTGACTTCTCCACCAGGCAACTTCTGCCTGGGAGTCTGCTCTGGAGCTTCACTGAGCTCTTCTGGACCAGCAGTTTGGTTTTAACTTTTGATCTGCTCTTTGCCTTTGGGCAGGTTGCTTTGTTTACCTTGGGGATATTTGGGCCCCTCTCAAAATGATTTTGGGTACTCCAAATTATCTTCTAGGAGCTCCTGCCTCCATCTACTGACAGTATTAGGAACATGAGGAACTTAATACCCTGCTGGGGGTGCTTTAAATGGAATTGAAAATTAGAGGGTGGGAGAAGGCAATGTAAACAAGTTCCTCAGAGAGAAGGCTCTGCAAGCAGTGGGGCACTCCATCCCATTGCACTGGGGCTGTCTCTTGCTGTGTCTGTGCATTTAATTGCCAGGCTCACAGGGGCCTCTCAGGTCTGCTGCAAAGCCTTCAAACGCTGCCATGAGCTCTGCTCTTCCCTGAACTCCAGGGCTGCATACTGGCCGTTCCTGTGACTGCCCTGCACTGGGGGGACTTGTTGCTCCCCCTGTGCTTCAAGGTGTGTGGATTTTCACTTTCAGATAGCACACAAAGTGTCCTGCCAGCCTGCCTGTGCTCCCTCTTACATGAAAAGTTAAAACAGTGGGCAGTTTTGACAGGTTAGAACTCCTCAGAGTGCTGAAATAAAGATCTGTGTTCTCTCTTTTCTTGTCTCCTTTAACATTGCTCCCATCATTTTAAAAAAATTGCCCATATTCTTCTTCACTCCTTTTTGTCTTTGCATCAGACTTCACCCATACCAATGTTTGTTTTGTCCTGTCTGCTGGCTCACAGGTAATTTATGCCTTTGATTGCCATGCCTTGATCTTCTGTAGGGAAGTTTTATACAGTATTTAATGGAGCTGTCTGAAAAATATTTTAAAATATCGACATATTATTGAGAGATTGTTTTTTATCAGTTCCTCTTGACATACCCAAAATCTTTAGATGGATTTTTCTCTCTCTTATCTCCTTGGTTCTGTTTTTGTTTTTTTTCCCCTATTTGAAACAAAGTTTACTGTTCCATGAGCTCAGTATGTGCTAAGTACTATGAGACAGCTGAAAGAGCTCAAAATATTTTCTGGTTTGGGTTTGGATATGCATTTATTTCACTTACCCAGGAATAGCGGAGGAGCTTGAGAAAATGATGTTCCATGTCTGCCTCTTCCTTCCCTCGCTTTCTATGCCATTGCTTACACTGGTGACAATTTCTTTCAAGCCTTACTTGTTTATTTGACATGTGTTATCTATGACTGGAGTGATGTGCAGGTCAATAGGAATACAAGAGTTTTAATGAAGGGATCATCTAGCATGTGGGAGGTTTTCCGTATCCATTCCTTAGGTAGTTTCTTTCCTGGCTAGTTGCTGCTTTCATGGCTCTGCAGAACCTGTGAAGTTGTTGGGGGAGCAAGGAAGCAACAAACAAGGAAAGGGGCAGAACTTGTTATAATGCTTTCTTCACTTGGGTAGGAAAAGAAGCTGGATGCGCAGCAATGGCTGGGAAGGGACTGGGAAGAATGACTGGGAACAGCAGGATATGACTCCATGTGAATTTGTAGTGGGTTGGTACAGATTGAGGTCAAGTATGTTTGGGCAAATTGAGGCTGGAAGAAAAAAGCTGAACTGAGATGCATGTTGGGAGTAGGAAATGGGGCAGTGGCTGTGTGCTTGCTTGTATGGACAAAGTAAAGTCTACTTCCTTGGAAAGAATAGTCCCTTTCAGCTGCTAAAAACCTTGTGATGCTCTTTATGAGTTGAGGGGCATGGGAAAGATGAAAAGGCAGTGGACTTTAGAGGAGATGAGTAATTGGTAACTGTATGATCACAAGCTCCTGCTGAATGAATGCTCTTGGATGAGAACTCTTGGCAGAGTTCTGAACCTGTAACCCTCAGTATTGTTTTAACTTACTCGGTGGCAATAAATCTGATGTAATCTGTGCATGCATGTTTGTGGTTTCTCATCCAAAAAGCTCCAAAGAGCTTTTATGTAAACACCCTCTCAGTAGAGTTATAACAATTGAAGAGGTCGTCGAGGCATGTGGTTTGAAATGTGGGAAAGACATGAAATAAAGCCATCCTGGGAGAGGAAGGAGCAGCTAAAGGCTCTTCAGTGGGTTGCATGCTAGCATGACAGACAGAGAGTGATGGTGGTCAAAACTGCAAGGGCCCTCTTCCATCTTTAAAATATTGATATGATCTGTTTGTTCTCCAAAGACTTTAACAAATCTCTGCTTTAAGATTTTCTGCAATACTCATCATGGCTTGAGATGAAGCAATCTCTCCAAGAGAGTTCTCAGTATAAGCTTCAGGGTAGCAAAACTGAGAAGCTGCATGTTCATGGTCGGATAGATTTCAGTGACTGTAACTCTATTGTACTGTATTGATTAATGTCTCTGAAATCTATGATGAATTGTTCTCAGTATGGGACCCTGAACTGACCAATTGTTGCTCAGTAGCCATTCAGGTCAGAGCTCCGGCCAACAGCTTTAGGAAGAGCAAAAAACCTCTCGGTGGTTCCAGAAAGACTTCAGATCCCCTCTGTAGCTCATGAAACAGGGTTGTTCTGGAGTAATATTCAGCAGCTTTCACTTCTACATACCTGGCTTGCTCTCTCTCATCTCCTCTTCAGAGCCAGGAATAGGTGGTGCAAAGATAAAGAATCCTCAGTTTTATAAGAATATTCCTAGCTATGGCAACAAACCTTGAGCCTTTCCTATTTCAGAGGAATAGTATTTTAAAATTTGTTTATCTACTAGAAAGTTTTAGACCTCAGGTAATTTCTCACAGTTTTTGTAGTTGTGTCTCTCAGTAGTTGTGTTTTAAAATTTTAAAAAGTTTAAATTTTTAGCAGTAGTTAAGTATTCAGTGTTTTCACAATATATTTTCTTTTCTGAGATACAACTTTGGTGTAATATGAATGGAAGTGCTCTCAATTTAAGTGGAAAACCAGCTATCTGGTGTTCTCCTAGGACACAGAGCTCTGTTATTAACTGAAAGAGACCATCAGATCTTGGGTGTCAGGCACAGAGGAGTGAGGAACCTCCCCAGCCAAGGTTTCAGAGCAAGCTTGGAATTTTAACTGTGGGCACAAGATGTTGGAAGGACTGTAGGAACCTGTGCCTTCACAGGCAATGAATCTTGTAAGGACAGGGGTATTTACAGTGTAAGTATGTTCATCCTGCCAGGACTCAGTCTGGGATTTGAGAGTTGGGATTTGGGTAGTTTATCCCTAACCTGCCTCCTCAGCTTCAGGAGACTCAAGCCATTAACAAGCATGGTAAGGAGGCCTTTATTTCCATGGTAGCTGGTGACTTAGTTCCTCTTTCAAGCTTTAACTGTGTCACTGGTGGACATTTTCTGTTTAATTTTTGACATTGCTAGGGATTCTGTGCAGTAAAGCCTTTTTCTCCCTCCTTCTCCCCCTTTTTATTTACGTTCCTGAGTGAGAGCATAGCCAAGCAGTGAGCTCAGTGCCATGGAAGCATTTTATATTTTGAGCAGAGATAAAAATCTCATTCCTTCTATAAACAAAACAAATCAACAGATGATGCCCAGGAGAACCATTTCTCTATAGCCATTTTCCTCCAGCTGCTTTCTATTCCGTGCAGCTTGCAATGCACCATATGAAATACGTGTGTGCCTTTCTGTGTGTGCAAAGCACAGGTTTCCTCCAGACAGTGGCAGCTTCATAAAAAAAAATAAACAAAAACCACCAAAAAACCACACTTTTTTTTTTCTTTTACAATGCTGTAATAATAAGATTACTAATAAAATTGAGATGCTTGGTTGTTTAATAGGATGTAATTTAGCAATGCTAGAGGATATGCTGGAGGAACTCTGCAGCCACAGCCACTGCATCTTCCCTCTGAATGGGTTTGGACTATTGTCCGTGGGAGGATGAGGGACAGAAATAATCTGAGTGAGTCTGAGTGCCTCATAAACATGTCACAGAGGAGAGTACAGTGAAACTGCTCAGAGTTTGCTGCCCTGTGTGTGTGCTTGCAGGTGTCCCTGTGTCAGCGAGGAGATCTCTCCAGTGCTGTAGCAGCTTTGTGGCTGGGCACAAGCTTCTTGCAGGCATGAGCCTGGTGGAAGGCAATAGGAATAGGCCCCTTCAGCCATTTGTAAGCCCTCGGTTGATGGCACCTCTTTCTTTCCTGCTTTAGTTTGGCCGTGGTGAACAGCTCAACAGCTGAGGTGGATGGCCAAGAGTTGCAGGGGGATGGGGGGGTTGAGACCCCAAGGCACCATGGAAGGAGATCATGCAGGGGAGAGAGCAGAGGGTTGTCTGGATGAGGAGCTGGTAGATAAAGTGTATGGCAAGATCTCAAGAAGCTTGGGAGTAGTTGCAGGTCAGCCCTTGGCAGAGGTGCAGCTGCAGGTATATCTTATCTCAGCAGAATCTTTCTGCTCACCTCCCCCTCCTGAGACGTGCTTCTCTTCAGGAGGAGGGTGGCCAAGCCAGATGTTCCTAAGCTGCAGCCTGGGGAGTCATATCTATCCTTGCAGGGACAGAGAAAGGTGATAAAAGTTTGAACATTGCTAGGTTAATGGACTGTTTGCCATCAATAGTAGCCTCTGAGACGTGAAGGAACTTGGAACTAGTGGGGGGGGCAGGAGGGCAATAAAATTTGGCAACATTGCTTTTGGTCATCTTGATAAAGCACAGTTTAGAACTGAGGGAAAATACTGTGGTTTCACATCCAAAAAGCTCCTGAGAGCTTTCATGTAAACACCTTACAAGTATCCATGTATGTATACATTTACACCTATATATAAATACATCGCAAGTGACTCAGAACAAACAGCTTCTAAGTAAGCAGCCAAACGTAACTGATCTGATCATTGGTTAGATCATGTTCAGTGCCCAAAGCAGCCCCCTTCTCCCATCTCCAGCCAAATGACTGCTGGCAGCTAAGGAAATAACCTTGGGTAAAACCAATAGGATTTTTATAACAAAGACGTTAGCTATTGACCCTGAGTGTATTTTATGACGCTGCCTCGGTTTTGCCTTGTATATCTTCATTCTGGTGTTGATGTGTTGTTCTGTGTTTTTGAAAAACTGCAGTCTCTCCCCACCACTCCAGGATCTGTGACTGCAGCAGCTGGCTGTGGGTTCACACTCATCAGCACTGGGTCGTTCTCCAAGGCAGACCTCATCTGGACAGGGCCGGGCACATGAGACCATTTTGATTTATTTAACTGGACTGAAAGACAAATAACTGATACAATTTCTGCTCTGCTGCTGGGAGAACAAATGCTGTACCTGATCTGGTTTGAAGTTCACTTTTCCATATTAACATATTTCAGTTAAAAGAACTTTTTTCTACCAGATCAATTCTTTGGGTGGTATGGCTGAGATGGTTTTGATCAGAGGCTTCTTGCCCTAAACCTGAGTTTGCTGAATCATTGAAACAGGGTCTCAAACTTGCGTGAGAACTGAGTTCTGTTTACTTTGCTCAATTGCCCTGGTAAAGTTAGGGAGCAGCAAAAAAAATTCAGTAGAAATTTCCCTGAATGACAAGTGCACATGAATCAATTTTTATTTTTTAACTTGCATTTTTGAAAGTGTTTCCCAAGGATATTTGCTTATGTCTGAGCATTTAGGCTTGCAGCCTCTACGGAGTTTGAACTCAGAGCTTTAAGGAAATGAAAGCTGTGCTGTAACATAGCTGACTTCTTCCTTTTTTTTTTTTCTCCCAAAGTAAAATATTTTAGGTGCTTAATTCTTTTGAAAATCTGGATTTAGAGGGGTTGGTTAACAGTGGGAAATTTTGTCGCAATTGTTGGCAGCAGTAGCTGATTGTTTTTCTGGGTGACACTATTTTGGGTCAACTTATGGAGCTGACTGTAAGATGTAAAACCATTTTGGTAAAGTTTACATGGACAGCTTGTCTCATTAATTATCCAAGAAATTCTGAGCTCTTAAATAACAGCTCTGAGCTGATTTACTAGTGCAAGCCCTTTAAATTCATAGGCTGAATTTGTCTTGCATTGCTTAGACCAGTAATAAAACTGTATTGTGGGGTTTTTTCTTTCTTACCTGAGAACATAATTCTCCCACCTTTCAACTTTCACACGGACATTCTTCTAACTGAAAAATGTTGTTTAACATAATATTGATACAGTAAAAGAGCAACCCACACAGAAACCCAAGCTGCACCATAAATCCTTCTCTGAAGTTGCTCACACTGGTTATGTAAATAAAAGAAAATTGATGCTGTTTGCAGAATGTGATGATATAGGGGAAATTTCTCTTACGTGATAGAAATTGTCTGCGTCTGTGAGTGGCCCTGTACCTGTCCCCCCACCCAGCTCTTTGTTGTTTTGGTTAGCTCTGTAGCTGATAGAGACACCAGAGAACCACCCCCCGAGGCGGAAAATGTCCTTTCTCAAGGTTTCACAGAGGATCATTACAGTGACTGTTTTGTCTTTTCCTTGCTTGGGAAAGACCTTTTGACTGAAAAATATATTGCTCAGTTCAGGAGGAATTACTGTATGTAACCAAACACTAATGACTTTCCTTTGAATGTGGTGGGTTTTGGTTCCAATTCCAAATAGTGAATTGTATCTCTATGAACTAAGAGATGTTTCAACCCCCATGACTGTTGATCCCCAAGGATGCAGCTGATCCATCTAGGGGGGATTTTATTTGTAAATTGCATTGCATTTTTAAATAGCTGGTGGCCAAAATCATTATCATTGTGTTAATTTAAAGATCAGTCAGCACTTTCAAGGGCTGGGCAGTTTCAAGAGCTTTCTCTGAGCAAGTTGGAGGCTTTGTCTTGTAGGCTGTGAGCAAATTGTTACAAAACACAAGAGAGCTGGTAGGAGTTTGTGGAATCATAATTAATTGACAATGGTTTTTCAAAAATGGCATTTTTCAATTTAAAATAAGCTGTTAAAACAATTTAGAACAATGTTGTGATAGTCCCTTGACACATGTGGGGAGCTTTGGATTAAACATATAAATAATGCTGAAAAGACTATATTTAGTTCCAGACTGATCCAAGGACAACTGAAAAATTGAAGGTCAAATAACAAAACGAAGATAAGAAAATTATAGCCCTCCTTGTTCTGTTCTGCAGCATGCTGCTTGGCAGCCGTGAAGGTTCAATACTGGGGAATTTGTCACATACAACTATTTATGATTTGTACTTTAAGCAAAGCAAGTAAGCATGAAGTGTATGTACTTATTGACAGCAGCACATCACTCAGTCCTGTCACACTGAATCTAGAGAGCAGCTCCAGAGTATTGCAGAATTTTGGGTGGCTGGATATCAAAAGATCTAGGAAAACACAATCAATCAATCAATCAATCAATCAATCACAGCTTTCCCCATGCTCTGTCTTGACCCTTAGGCTCTAGTAGTTGCTTGGAACTGAGCTGAAGTGTAACGAGGTGCTAAATGGTGGGCCAAGACCATTGCTTGTTTTACTGTTTTTATTTGTACAAGCTGTTAAAACTATGGAACAGGAAGAAGTTCAGTTCCCTACTAGCTTGAGAGAACTTTCAGTCTGTGCTTGAGCAGGAGTTTGTTTAAACAGCCCAAGCGGCGAGCTCAGTGCTTCCAACTGCAGGGACAAGGCAATGAGCTTCAGCCCATCTGAGTTACCCCTCAAGTACCTCGCTTGAGGGGGTGCAGGTAGCACAGGCACTCTTGGAGCTGCAGGACCACATCTCAGCAGGTCATGACTATTGATTCAGCTGAGGATCCGCACGAGGACGGCGAAACTCTGAATGCTCAGCCTGCTATACATTGATGGAGATTGTCAGTGATGGGATTTCTGCAATCATGTTTATGCGATGTTTCACTTGACCTAATCTTGCCAAGCCTGATCATGCCTGCCTGTCCTCTTGCACAGCTCCTAGCATGCCCAGAGCACTTTCCTACTGGCCAACCAGGCCACAGTCCTGGGGCCAGATCCCTTCCCTGGAGTATCTGCTGTCCACTTTGCTCCAGACATGTTCTGACTGTTCTGTTTTTATTAGGAGATTCTGGTAGTACATGGTGTAATTAATTATTTTCAGAGGCTTTATTTCATTTAAACTAGTCTCCCCCAAGCCTTCCTCTCCTTGAACTGCTTATGAAACCTTATTCAGTTGAAACTACAGGGTATTATCTCACTGGGTAGTGCAGTCTTCAAATTGACTAATATACTTTAAATTAAAGGTATGCATTGCATGGACAATGTTTATTCAGACAAAGCTTTGCCTACCAGTTGTGTGAAAATCCAATGCATTTTTAGCAGTGTTCAAAAATGAGTGGGAATACTTGTGGTCCAACTTGGCTAGCAACTTGTCCCAAGATGGGTGCATTCAACTCTGAAACTGCAACATTCAGAGAAACAGACTTCTTTTTCTTAGATGGAAACCACGTCTTGCATAATTTGTGTTTTTGCAATTTCACTTCAAATCTAGGCTTTGCGTGTCAGAGATAATGGGAAACAATTATTTCTTTCAATTACTAGCTGGCTGTTGTTTACATTTCCTATGAGCATCTCTCTCTCCCTCTCTGTCTCCCTCTCTCTCCCACTCCCTCCCCATTCCCTCCCTCCCTCTCTCTCTCTCCCCTAAAAATATTTTTGTGCATGCTGTATCTAAAATAAATCAAAGTGGAGGCCCAGTAATTAGGGTCATTCCTTTAGCAATGAGTTCATCTCTTTGCAGAAGCAAAAAACAAATTGGGATTTTCCTCAGCTGAAGTCCCAGATGATGCATCACTTTTGGTCTGGTTGTTTCTTCAGCTCCTGAATTTATTATGTGTTTAATCTTGACTGTGTTTCAGAATAGGATGTAAACTCAGTTATGGCTTAGGAGATTGGTTGAAGTCTTATCCTGGTGAGGGCCCAAAAAACTGAAACTTGAAATTTGGCCTAAGAAAGTTGTATGAAACACTGATTCTTGCAAATGTGTCTCTTAATAGACACATTTCTAATGAGTGTTTGCCCATCCTTTCTTTTTCTTTGACTATTAGAAGGAGAAGTTACATGAACAGTGTATCTTTTCATTAGGTCATTTGTTGTGCTCTTCATTTATAGCTTCATTTCCTTCACCTCCAACTTTTACACATTATTTACAGACTAATTCTGGGTTCGTAAACTTGGATATGCAAACATATGATTTTTTTTTTAAACCACCAAGATATTCATGGTTTGTGTGAGGAATCCCTGGGCAGAACTGAGAGTTCAGCAGTGGCACAGGTGAATATGGGTACAGCTCTGGCTTTGCTTTAGTATATGAAGTCTGACACTTGGATATGCAAGAAGAGGGAGATAAATTACTGAAACCATCATTTTCCTTACTGTTGACTACCAAAAAAGAAATTAAAAGGGAACTCCCAGCCCTCACTATTTACAGAATGTCACCACAGCATATTTTGGAGTTGTTTTTGAACGGTCATTAACCTCTCTATCTAAAAGCAAGCAAGCAACCAGCATTCTTCTAGCTGTCAAATACAAGTTAAATGGATTCTTTTAAATTAGTTTTTGTCTCTGAAGAACATTTTTGTTGTTTATGCTTAGTCTGTAAGGGTGCTCAAACGCCCCAGTTAAAGTCAGAGCCAGCCACATCAGGAGAAGTAATCTTTACACAACATGGTATCTAGCTATGCATGCCTTTGTGATGAGAGGAATATACCTTTCCATCATGATCAAGTAAGAAATACCTTATCAGCATGGAAAGCTTGATTATGATCTTTATTACCTTGCTGTAAAGCAAGAGCAGCACCGCCGAACTCCGTGGAGTTGCTCTAAATTGAAGTGTGAACTCTGAAATACGGAGCAGAATAAATTCACTTTATACCCTTTAACTTGGAGAAGGCAAGTCAGTGTGGCAGTCCCAGCAGGATTACCAGCATTCAATCAGTTTCAGGGCTTGTACACTCCAGCATTGCGGGTAGGCTTGGGAAGCCTAGTTTGCAGTAGAAATGTCACTTCTCTTCCACAGAATGCTCTGGTAACAGCCAAACCTCCTAAATAATCATCATCCCTACTGTTCAGTGTGTGAATGCTGGGAACAGAAGTGTTGGGGGAATCTTTCGCAGTTCTGGCAGGAAACCTGTCTCTTGGAGAACAGGAGACTTTCCACTGGCTCAAGTCCTTGCTTTTCAAGACCTGTCTCTTAGCTGAGACAGCCATCTGGCCATCTCGGAGGGATGGCAGTTTGCGGTGCAGGGCTGCTGGGGGTGGGTGTTATCTTTCCAGGTGGCAAGGAAAGCCTCTTACACTTGCCATTGCCATCAGCAGAATGCACAACTGCAGGGTTTTGAATGCTTAAATTCATTATTCAAACTCCAAAATATTGAAATATTGTGCAATCTTTTTGCAGTTTTTTTTTTTTTGGCAAGGAGTAGGGGGGAACCCTAACCCTGGTGACTCCCACTTTTGCTATTCAAGCCTTAAGCATGTCTTTACTTGCTCAGAGGTTTCAGGACTTTGAGATTGTTTCTGGTTCTACCAAGCAACAACAAGCCTAGAAATAAGCTCTGGTTGGAGCTCATTATCCGTGCCCAAACTTCTCTTCCTTATGCAATCATGCAGTTTTAATATTGATGCTTTCAGAAAAATCCAAATAATGAGGGATTCACGATAAAGCTGTGAGATTTTGTTGCCAGGTTTATTCTTGTGGAGCAGAACTAATAAAACTTTAAGGAAGAAGCCTTAGCCAAGTTTTTAAAAGTAGGTTATTTTTATTGTGAAAAACAAAATTAAAAACAAAGAAAGAAACCCAAAGCTTGGAGATTGAAACTCAAGTTAATTTAATTCATGTGGTCAGTGTAGGCTTTTTGGTGAGCTGGAACCAGGCAAACACGTGTCAAGTGCATAGAAAACAAAGTAGTATCAGTATGTTGGCTATGAACTGATGTTGGATTCCTCCTCCTTGCTTGCATGATATTACAATAAAAGTTGGCAAAAGGAAATATGATTGCACATGATTAGATGTTGACAGCCAAGGAGCCTGACTTTCTGTTTACAGAGGGGAAAATGAGAAAAAAAAATTGGGGAGTAAAGCTTCCTACGTGTCTTTCCACAGTCCTGGAAAACATGGGGTAAAAAATGTAAGAGAGGCTGTAATACCAATCTGATTAAAAAAAAATCTCCAAAATGTTCTAATGAAAAAATACTCTGATTCCTATTGCAAAGGAAAATCCTTACTCCCTCCGGGTGTGTGCTGTATTCCAGAGCAATTGAAAAATGTATGCTAACAGGAAAGGGGGGACAAGTATTCCCCTTTCCTGGACTTTTGATATAATTATTTAGCCAATGCTGAGAGAATCTCTGCATACTCTAAAACTTCAGTCATTTCTGAAATATTGATCTGGGAAGGTCACTAAATTCCAGAGCTGGTGAGATCAGAGTAATGAGATCAGGTGACAGGCCCAGCGGTACCCACTGATTTAGTTGTTTAGACACTGTAACCAAACCATGACCTTCTTGATCCACAGCCTCTTTGATCTAACTGTGTGAAAACACAGCTGCTTACTGGATATCACACATTAGTGTGCATGCAGACATTAGGGGAACTTCTCGTGACATTTACGTTAATTATTCTGGTGTCAGTTTATAAAAATGAGTATCACCCACTGGCTGGGCACTAGAACGGGCTCCCCAGGGAAGTGGTCACAGCACCAAACCTGACAGAGTTCAAGAAGCATTTGGATAATACTCTGAGGCACATGGTGTGACTCTTGAGGATGGTCCTGTGCAGGACCAGGAATTGGACTCCATGATCCTTGTGGGTCCCTTCCAACTCAGCATATCCTGTGACTAACCGTGGATCAAAGTCTCTTCTAATAGATGGGTGACTTCAGGTTGCTGTGACTCATGTGGTGTGCACTGGCAGAGGACCCTCTGGCTCCCAGACTTTGCATGAAGAGACTGATGGATGCCCCATTTCCATGCTCAGTGCCAATTCCTCGATGCCTGCTTTCCCCTGCACCTCTCTGTGCAATGCAGCCCATGTTACTGGTGTTGAGCAAACAGGGCAAAGCCTTCAGTGTGGGACCCGGGTCTGCCCTGGGTTCCACTTCTGTGTAAAACTGTCTGTGGTCTGGGTCTGTTCAGGGATGAACCTGTGTTTTGCTATTTTTTTGGTCAGTCTTTATATTTCTCTCAATTTTGGGTAGCTGTTTGGTTTTCAACATCTCTATAACGCAGAGGTTCCCTCTGGAGATACTCTGCCATCAACTCTCCACTGCCTGTGCCAGAGCCCACATGGCATTTCCTTCCCCAGCAGAAAAATAGGTATGGAGTAGAAATTAAGCCTGCTAAAGCTGTACCAAGCTCCCATGGAAATATATGCCCAGATCCATATGAGATCATACACTGGAGCCCGGCTGCTTCCTGCCCCAAGTTTAAATACCGTGAGCACAACAGTAAAGTTCCATGATGTATGGATGTGACCTGGAATCACTTAGAGCAGAGGAGCGGGATGGAGAATTTATGTCTAGCCCAGGGCAGAGCACGTGGGCTCCTGGCTTTTGTGTACTGTTGCCTTTTCACTTGCACACAAGCTTATCAAAATGTTTTTGCAGGCTTGCTCCAACTTTCCTGCACAGCTTTTAACTCTTCCTTTGGGGACCTTTGTGAACTAAGCAGTAGCAGGCAGTGTGCTCTGAGAGGGTGAGTAGTGAGAGCTCAGTCAGAGCCAGGCAAAAAACCCAGGCTGCTGCAGAGCTTGGCAGGAGCTGGGAGCCCACAGCACTGTCTCTGCAGGCATGCTGGCTTGTCTCCTTTCCTCACAGGCATAAGAGTAGATGCATTTAAAAATAAAGAGGAAGACAGTGTGGAGTGCCAGTGCTGTGTCCCTCTGAATATGATCTGAAAGTACGTACTAGGGAAGTTTAAAGCTGATTAGACATGTGGACTGGCATTAGAAATATAAAGTGCATCCAGAGAGGCACCACAACTCCCTGTGAAGTCAAGCAAAAATAATCCCATGATGCTTTCCTCTCTCCATAAAGAAACACGTCCATGGAGACTGTCTATGGGGTAAGCAGACCTGGCCCCACAGTACTGAGTGCTAAACTAAAGCTGAAAAGATGGCCTAATAATGTTGACTACATTGAAGTGCAGGTTAGTTCATAGTCTCTTTCATGTGTACAGTAAGCAACAAGTTACAGGTCCTTAAAGTATGTTTTGTGTTTAGTAGGGAGATGGTTGTGTTTTTTGAGGAAGACAGACACTACCTCAAGCTTTCATCCAAACTGAAGTAAAGCATTGAAGCACCTCCTTTTTATGATTTTTGTTTGTTTTTAAAAAACACTCTCAGCCACTTTGTATGTAACATTTGCACAGTGCAGGAATAAAAAGTGATCAGGAGAATGGTCTCTGCAGGCACTGGCAGGTTTTTACAGTGTGCACAAAGGTCTGGAAGAAGCACGTTTGGGAACGTTTTCCCCTGGCCATAAAATGCCGCTTATCTGCAGAAAAATGCATTACTTTAAGGTGGAAGCTATTTATTTTTTTCATGAGTGTGTAGATGTTTTGTCATAAAATTAAGTAATTTAAATGCTCTAGGGTTTTGTTCTTGTGTTTGTTTGTTTGTTTCTTGCTGTGGTTACCTATCAAGCACCAAACCAAACTGCTAAACATGGTACAACACCAAAGCAAAACTGCCAAACGTAGTTCAAGTTCATAGCAAGGCAACAAGTATAATTATTTTTTATTTTATTGTGGATATCTGAGGAATCAGCTGAACATTTGTAAAGTACCTCTCTGAGCTCTTATCAGGCTGACTTCTAATGTGGATTTCTATCAGAATTTGTATTATGAAGGAGTGTGGAAGGAATTATTTCTTCTGCTTAGCATTATCTGTATGAAATACTCCCCTAGAACAGAAAACCTAGTTGAACATTTCAAAGAAAAATAGCTTTCAAAGCATGCACTTTCTCTCTTCTAGGTTAAAAGAATTATGTAGAGGCTTAAGTAGTTAGCTGTATTCTGCCCTTTCATTTAATGCAATAGGGAATGATAATTTAGTTTTGTGTTTAATATTGTGCAGCTGTGGGTTGGCTGTAAAGTCTGGAAACATGCTTACGCCCGTATGAGAGGTGTGCTCCACTTCCACTGTCTCTTAGAGAGAAGGAAGGAGTATTGCTAGAAAACTCCACAGAGTGCTATAAAACTGTGTCAGGAGTGTGTTGCTGCAGGGATCAAATAACTAAACCTGCAAAAAGCTGCTGTCTGTTCTTCTGGTAGGATGCATGTAGATAATAGTGTACTTTTCAAAGAAAATTTTTAAAAGGCCAAATTTGACTGGAACCGTAAAGTCACCTTGAAAAGTAATGAGCAGTTTGTGTTTACTTGCTTTATTACTTGTATGCAAATTGGATACACACACATCTATCAGGAAAGGTATGGCCAGAGCATTTTCACATGTGATTCTTGAGGTGTTAAATCAGCCAGCCCCTTAAATGGCTGCAGGGCAGGAAATTGGAGCTCGGTCCTGGAGCAGTGCAGGGTGAGGCTGGGCTGCCTAGGGGACTTCTCACAGGAGTCAGAGGGAGCTTTCGTGGAGCTCTCTGTCTGTAACACATGGTATCATGGCACAGCATGAGTCAAGGAAATGGATTTCAAAGATGGTGTAGTCAAGGGAAAATCGGGAGAATCAAGGAAGGAAGTCAGTCAGTCAATACTGAGGTGCCTGAGCAAGTCACTGAGAAAATGGTGTTTCAGTAGAAGGTGTTGGGTAACTGTGGGGAATGCTGGTAGTATTTTTTGCTTTACTAAAGATGGAAACACTTTGTTAAATTTAAACTCCTCTAACTTTCAGCTATCTGGTTCTTATAGCAACCCTGTGAAGTGCGTATGTGATATTGAAATGGATTAGATGGGTTGTGATGGAGTCTGTGTGATTAGAGTTCACTTTCTCACAGTGATCCTCTCACTCTGGGCTGTGTTTCTGCAGCCTGTACAGCTGTACTTGGCTATGGGCCTGCTTCTGCTCAAACTCTCCCTGGAGTTCAAAACGCCAGAGTCTTGCTGGCATAACGCTGGCCAGCCGTGGGCATGTGTCAGCCCAGCAGGCTGTTGGTATACCTCCCCTTTTCTTGGGATCCTGGTGTTAGGCAAAAAGTAAACACACAGTGGGAGCCAGGCAGGAGAGGGAGGGATGCTCAGGAGGGAGAGGGTGATGCCATGAGAGGTCACATTTCTGTAGGCTTTTCTGTGCACTTTGCTCTTCCCCAGTTTACAAGCTGTGCTGGAGAAAAGGGCTGATGTACAGAGATGTCAGACTGTGCCAGAGCAGAGCTGTGTTCTTACATAGCTCAATATAAAGCTGTATCTGGGAAGAAAGCCTGAATTATTCCCTCACTTGCATAACTGCGTGTAAGAGTGTTTATAATCAAGGACTTGGGCTCTGTCCGTATTTATGAATGACCAGGGCTGAGTCTGGGCGTAATTCCAGCACCGATACTGTGTGTGAGTTGCACAACTGTTGTGAATACATGACATTGCTGCTCCATGCGAGGCCGTGGGACGGACAGGACATCTGGCAGAGTTTGTGCTCCCTGCTTTGAACAGCTCGTGCACAGTGGGGTCTGCTACTGTACAAGCACGCAAGCCCGGCACGCTTAGAAGTCCTTGCACTGATTTAGCCACTGTCTTTGGCCAAAGCAGACATCCTTCTCCTTCAGACAATCCAACTAGTTGCAAGCCACCCCTTGAGTTTACCAGGAGCCTATCTCCAGCAAAAATAATAACCCCCCCACTCCAGCTATTAACTCCCTTGAGTACTAATTGTTCACTCTCTTTGCCTTTTATTAATGGCATATGAATATAGGGTCTTTACTGTAGTTGATGAAATGTTGGGCAAAGTGTTGCAATTAGTTCCACAGCTGCTTTGGTCATTGATGTGAAACACTTGTACTTCTCTAGAGGCCACTTTAAATAGGAATCTGATCCAGACCATTATTACCAACCTCTTTTGCTTTCACCTTCAGGTGAAGAAGTGGAAGCCTTGATGTTACCTTGGGGAGAAAATTAGCAAAACTGCTGTGTTTGTTTCACTCACACCTCAAGATTCTGCTCCTTAATGTGCTCTTCCCACACCCCAACTGGACTGCACCTCACAGGGGATCAGTCATCCCCCAGTTACCACTTTGCAATGATCTAGTCACAGGCAGTCTGTTTGTTCTATTTTCCTCCTCTTCAAGGTCCCCTGAGTCAGGTGTCTGGGTGAGAGTCCCTGCTGACAGGACTAGTCCCAGAGTGGGTCTCCAGTCCCTCCTGGAAGTAATGAGGATCCTGTCAGGCCCCTGTGTCTGATTGTGCGAGGCACAAAGCAGAGAGACCTTCCTGCTGTGCAGATCCTATGGTCTAGAGCAGAGGACTGCTGGTGCTGTTGCATTCACTACTGGCCAATAGCTGTCAGCCAGTGTTCTGGATGAAGGCTCTGCCTGCTGTACTGACATCCATCCAATTTGGGTAAATGCTGGATTAAGCAAGAGAGGCAGTGAGAAAATGTCATGCTGATCTCCCAGAAGCAGCGTGTGATGTATGACTTCCTTGCCTCATCCTAAATGAATTAACACTGCTGTAGAAAATAGAAAAAACCAAGCATCTCTATTCTTTCTCCTTGTACATAATAAGAGAGGGAATTTGCCTTCCTGACTGAATGTTGGCAGGTCAGTAGATCCCTTCTGAAATTACACAGAATTAAGGATGTAAAATAATGTTCCCATAGTTGTATCACATACTCTAATTTCACTTCCCTACCCAAAGTAATATTTTCTCTTAGGAAATGCAATTTCAAGTTAGTGAGAAGTTATCCTATTTTTTTCTAGCAACTATGTGTAACTTTGGACAACACGAAAAGTCTGATTTGAGGAAGAAGCATCGTTCCCAATTGTAACATGTCATGGGTCACTTGGTCATAAAAATATTCTGTTGTTTCTCTTCTGGAGATACAACAGAGTTCCCTTCGTTGCTTCTAGAAATGTGCATGTACAAAACGCACAGCAATAGAGCTCTGAAGGAGCTCACCTTCAAAAGTAGTTGCTTATTCAACTCCTTTTCAAGTATATTTTTGTCCAAAGCCAGGATACAGCATGTTGTTCATGAGCTCTGCTTGAGGAGTTAAATTCCTCATAGTTCTCCAATGGCTGGACGAGGGCAGCATGGCATTGTCTGCATCTGGCAGCAAGAACACAGTCCAGCCCTAAATGGTTAACTTCCTTGGGATAGTCTGTCACCAATTACCAGGAATGGCGCTTCTCTTTGAAGACTAACTCTCTTTGGGAGGAAGATGGCGGCTGCTGTTTTTAGAAAGCAAAAAAAAATGCAATTACCTTTACCGAAGGAAAGGAGCAGCTCTAATAGGATTTTTTTATCAGACTATTTTTTTAGACTATTTGGGTATTTCAGTGATTATTACTACACAGCTCTTTTTCCTTAGGGGATGCTAGACTGTTCCAAAAGCATTTGTTAGTTTACTTAGGCATTAAAGGGGTCCTTATGAATTTCGATTATCCTAAAGTACTTCAAAGTGTCCCTAGAGGCTCAAGCTGCTTTGAACTTAACCTTTTCTGCCCAGTCTTGTCATATGTGTGAGCCCAAAGATTTTAAGCAAGAGGTCAGTGATTCTCAGTCTTTTTAATACTTTGACCCATGTTATAACAGGAAAAAATAAACAAACCAGATTCATTCTGATCTATCCAGGAAGAAAGAGAGGGGGTGGTTCCAGTGGGCCTTTTGTAGCCCTCTCCTGAACCTGCTAGCTCTCTTGACCCGTTAAATAGAACAAGCAGGAAAAAAACCAACAAACCCCAACTTTTAACACCATTGCCTTGCTTCTAACTGCTTTCCTTTAAAATGTCTTTGGTCCTCAGGGCACCTTGAGATCTTAATGGTTTCTTTATATAAAATTTGAATAATGAAGCATGTGAGACACTTGCGATTGGAAAAATATGAACTTTAATAAAGCTGGTCACGCTGCTTGTGAGCTGTGTATATCACACAAAAATGTGTGGCGAGATCCTCCGCTGGGACTGTTCAAAATAACTGCAGTGACTCCAGCAGTGCTCTGCTGATTTACGTGAGGTGAGAATCTGGCTCACATCCCGTATTATCTTGCAATGTGACTGTGCAGCTGTAACACAATCTTATTCAGCTCTTTGGGTTCGGGGGCAAAAGAAGTGCCCATGGTTATTTTTGGAAAAACACGTCATCAGACGGGTTCATGTGATTGTCTCTCTCGGATATTTATTTTTTATTGCTGTTGACCTACTGTTGCGGTTTGACCCCAGCTGGCACCTAAGCCCCAAGCAGCTGCCCGCTCTTTCCCCCACTGGTGGGATGGGGGAAAGAAACAGAAGAGTAAAAGTGAGAGAACTTGTGGGTTGAGATAAAGACAGTTTAACAGGTAAAACAAAAACCATGCACACAAGCAAAGCAAAACAGGGAATTAATTCACCATTTCCCATGGGTAGGCCGGTGTTCAGCCATCCCCAGGACAGCAGGACCCCAGCACACAGAACAGTGACTGGGGAAGACAAACACCGTCGCTCCCAACATCCTCCCCTTCCTCCTCCTTCCCCCAGCTCTATATGCTGAGCATGGCACCACATGGCATGGAATGTCCCTTGGGTCAGCTGGGGTCAGCTGTCCTGGTTGTGTCCCCTCCCAACTTCTTGTGCACCTCCAACCTCCTTGATGGTGGGGTAGTGTGAGAGGCAGAAAAGGCCTTGACTCCGTGCAAGCACTTTTCAGCAATAACCAAAATATCCCTGTATTATCAGCAGTGTTTTCTGCAGAAATCCAAGACACAGCTCCATACCAGCTACTGTGAAGAAAATAAACTCTATCCCAGTCAAAGCCAGCACACCTACATGAATTATTTTGGTGTTTGGAGACTTTAAAAAGAATAATTCAGTATTTTTCTTCCCTTAATGGAGCTGGATAATCTGTCTTTTCCTCTTTCTATTGCTTCATGGTGTTGGTAGCTATACAGGTAAGGCATTATTTTGCACATGATGCAACACAGCTCTTGCTTTTCTTGAAAGGTGTATCTGACTTTTCACTTTCTAGGTGTCTCTACAGAGCCTGCATTCTCCTTCAATGTTTAAAATAGAAATTGGACTGCTTGAGGGTTTTGTGGGTCACGTACTTCTCATTTTCCCATCTGAAATCTGAGCCCTCAGACCTTACAATCATCTTGGCTAGAGATAATTCTGACAGTTCTTTTTCCCATTTCGATCCTTTGCTTCAGTCTCTGGGCTACAAAGGCAGCATGGGGGCTATTGGTGTCCTTGGTATCAGGGTCTGCTACGGATCCAAAAGCCTCTTGAACATATGCATCCTGTTTGTGTGACAATGTCTCCCCTGATAGCATTAGGCAGGAGGAAATTTGGAGAGTCAGTTATTTTTATAAGCACAAAGCGCTGCCTATTTCCCTGTAAGGCACAAGCAGCTCTTTAAGAACGTTTGGAAGCATGAAGCAACAAGGTACAACTGGGTGTTATCACCAGCATTCTTCTTTAAACTATTTTTATTTGCACGTGCTTTATCTGCAGCATTTCTCCAGTCTGAGAAGATCAGGCAGACGCCACACGTACAGCGTAGCCCAGACAGCCAGATGACACAGTACTGTTTTGGTTTGAAAGTCAGACTTCTGCTAAGCATCAAGGGGCAAACTTTTATCTCTGCACATAGTGCTGAGGGGTGTAGTCCCTCTGTCACTGGAGCTGATCTAGATTTTCCATTGCAGTCTTTAACTGTGAGTCTACTTGCTACAAGGGTCTTTTCTCCAAAGCAGCTCTCAGACCCCCGCCATGAAATGGTAGATCCACCAGCCTTGTACAGGTTCCTCTCCCTCATCTATTTCTCCTCTGAAATTCCATTGCTGTGAAGGAAGTGCAGGAGCCTCTCCTTGGTGCTCACAGAAAGGCAAATGAAAAGGCTTTGCTTTCTTTTACTATCCCACACCTTAATGACGTGCAATCGCGACCTTGGTCCTGCTGGAATGAAGACTGCCAGTGCCCCAAGTTACTGGCTTGCTCCCAAGAAATATGTAAACCATAAAGGTGGGTTCTTGAAATGAAGAGCTTTGAAATAAGACGTTGTCAGTAGATTGTAATGTATTTAGTCATTTGGACTGACATAGGTTCTGGGTTGCAGCTTGCTGTTAAGGACAAAGTCTTGTCCCTTACAAAAATTCTTAAAATAAAATTTCTTTTAAAAGCATGAGGTCAGCTCGTTCTGTGGAAAATTTGGTTCATTTGTCTTCTCTGCTGCAAGGTGTGCATAAATCAGACTGTGTTATGATAGAGGTGCTCACTGAAACAAATTCCTAATAAAAGAATAAACATGGAAGCAATCCATCTGTACCTCCACATTCCTCAGTGAAGCCTTGCTTGAATCACAGCCTGGAAGGGAACTAGTGGGGTTGATGGGGGATACCAAATGCTAGTAAGCACTGAGAAATGAGGAGATATGTTCAAGTTAATTCTGTTTCCCAAAAAGTAAATCAGATTCCCAGTATACTTTTATTTTGCCAGTCCAGCTACTCCAGCCCCCACAGGTCTTTGCTTTCAAAAGCTGGGGCACTAATACAATGTGGAAAGCTCCTTTCATTAGCTCAGGTGTGTGTCATCTGGTCTTGTTGGTTGCCGTATAATCTTGAATTTAGCTGTTGAAGCTGGCAACCCTGTGTATTTATAAATACCTTTGTTAACCTCCTTCCCTGCTTCCTCTTTCTCTGCTTCCAAGAAAATCCTGCTGTCAAAAAAACCCCACCTCGTAGCATGTCCAAATACAAGCATGCTGTTCTATCTAGGTTAAATTTTGCATAGACTTTGCCTGGGTTTGTGTCTGGATTGCAGTCTGTCTTATCCAACCAGATTATATTTAAATAACACTTGATAAATGGATGCTTATGGCAAATGTCAAGAGCTTACAAGGTATTCCTTGTAAGCCATGGAGGCAGCATAGGAGAGGCTTGACCAGTTTCATCCACATTTCCAAGTTATTGATCCTAAAAATTAAATTGACTACAGAAAAGTGCTTAGATTTGAGAGTGTGGTGATTGAGAAAGAAGTGGTTTTCCTGTAGGGAAGAGGAGTTACTCTAAAGGAGCTTTAGCATAGAATTGTACTTCTTATACTGGTTTCTGCAGTGCTTTTTGCTTTAAGACTTCTAAAGCTCAATAGACAAACCAGGAATTCTTGCAAGAGTGGTGTTTTTTCCATCTAAGGGTGGGAGAGCTTGTACACAGAGAATTGATTTGCCACTGGTGCACGAGTCCACCTCAGAGCTAAGAGTGGACCCAAAATTCAGGCTTTCTTGGCAGTGTGCTAGCTCTTAAGCATTATATTGGACTTGTGGGAAGAACAAGTAGCATGAAGCTATCTCTCCTCTCCAGTGTAGCTGCAGTGCTTCCTGCATATTGACAACAAAGTGAATCCTCTAGAATAAATTCCAGGAACCTTATTTCAATTGTTCTGGAGACAGCGATTACAGAATGAGGGGAAAAGTTGTGGTAGCAACGAATGCCTTGTCACTGTCTGAAGGCTGCCTTGGCTTGTCTGTGCCTTTCCTGCCCTGTATCATGAGGACTCAGGCAGGTTCCTAGTGAGTTCCTTAGTTTGCATGTTTGGTCTCCATGCAAATGATGTGAACTGCAAGGAAGAATACACAGTACTCATCCAAACTTCATGCCCATCCTGGGCTATTTTTGAAAAGGCATTGCCAGCATTAAATAGCTGCTGTTAGAGAAAACAGATTTTTCTGATGTTTCACTGCCTGCTCATCTGCTGCTGCTCTGTGTATCTTGTTTTCCCATGAGGGCCCCCGTGTTGAATGATTAACACAGGCATTTGCCCTTGCAGTCTGGGGCGAGTACCCAGAAGAGGTAGTCTGGAACCATGATGGGAAAAGGAAGAGGCTGTGGCCTGGGGTTTGCTGGTACACTCTGTGCTTCTTCACCCATGTGAGTTGCCCAGAGGAGCCCCCACAGACCCTCCAAGGTGTCCTTTGTGCCATGTCTCTGTCCTTGCTGGCTCTCGCAGCTCTGGCACAGCAGTGCCCGGCCCTCAGCACCGAGGTGTGACTGCCAGCGGGGCATGAATCCTGCCTCACCAGTCCCTTCCTGAGTAGGATCTGCTGGTGCACTTCCAGCCATGCCTCACAGCACTGAGAAACCTTTCAGAAACTGCATCTGTATGGGGTGGGGGGTGTGGAGGGAGAGAGAGGGGAGGGTTGTGTAAACGGTCTCTAAATAAAGATTTGCTCCCGCTGTCTGTGGTTAATATTGATTTAACATATTTTTGCTACAACTCAATTTAGTCTTTACTCTCATCCAGCTGTGGGAGCTCTGGTTTGCAATTGGCTGTGTGATTAATCCTTTTGTGCATTTCTTTCATTGTGTGCATAGTGTCAACTCTCACCTAGCACATCACATGCTGAAAAAATCCAGAAACCTGCCTTGTTTTCATTTGCTCTCTTGCACATACATATCGGTGTTTTGTTTTTGGTTTTTGTTTCTTTTTTTTTCCCCCAAACAAAATTATCCATGGAAACAATGCTGTAGTGTTAAACTTATATCACTCCTTCCTTCCCCTTCTCCCACACCCTTCCATCCTTCCTAAACCTGTTAAAGGTATATATAATCATTTGGCTTTCCTGGCCCACTGCCATATTTTTACATGAACAGCAAGGCACAACAGCACCTGTGAGCTTTATAAAGGTCTTATTCATCTGGTGGGCTTGTGCAGCACTCAGCGTGGAGAGGAGGAATACATGCAAACAGAGCAGGGGAAATACTGGAGGTGTGCTTAGGAGAGAAACTACGATGAGCACGGGAGGTGGGGTTTGAGCTGAGGCCTTCTTTGTGTACTTTGTGTACTTTCTACTGACCGATGACGGCGAGTGCTCACCCCAGGCACCGCCCTCAACTCTGCCACATACATGCACGTTTGTGCCTATAGATCATTGTGCCCCTCTTGTCCTGTCGGCTCTGACCACTGTCCTGTGCCTGCTGGGCAGGGACTGTCCTCCTGCTGCCGCTCGTGCTCGAGGGAGGTGGCAGTGGGACACCATGTCTGACTTCATGTGCACAATCATGCTTGTGCATCAGCAGTCAAACAGGACAGTAATGCTTGTTGTGTTTTACTCTTCCTTATTTTTTTTGGCAAATAAATAGCGGATCGTATGGACAGGAAAAACAGTTTGTGGCAACTTTCTATTCCTGTGGGTATGCACATCCTGCACAGGTTTATCTCGAAGTTTGACATTCTTTATGCTGACTTATTAGTTGCATGTTTTTGTTGGTAGCTTTGAGAAAAGTTCTTGCAATTTTTTTTTGTCTGTCCCTTTAAAGAAAGCCAAAGTGGTATAAATTAATCTAGAGCTGGTATGAAGGTGCCCGTACTATCTTGTCTGTAATGAATTTAATCAGTGAAAGTTTTATGTGAAGGACAAGACCTACTGAAATTAAATGCCCAGCACTCCTCCTGTATTCTGCTCTGCTCTCACTGTTTACATGCAGGTGACCCTTATTTTAAGATCAGTGAGATTTTCTTGCTTGCAGAGAACATGATTAATTAACTGAGGGGCAGTAACTCTATAATCAGTAACCAGTGCAGTGTTAGCAGCCCAGATGAATCAGCCTGGTTGTGCATCCACAAAAGCACCATCATGGGCATTTCTCCTTCCACAAAGGGAGCCTGTGCTGGTGCTCTTGGGCATGGAGTTTATTTCTAGAAGGGGCAGTGAGAGATTGTGTTATGAAATGCCCGAGGCAGACACTGGCTTTGCCAGTGGGAAGCTGGGCCTGAGTCTGAAGCTCTGCAGTGATGTGTCACTCCTTAGTGTGAGTTCAGACTTTGATGCAGGAGTATTTTAATTTGAGGCAAAGTGATTAAAAGAGCTGTGGATTTTTCTTCCCTTCTGCCAGAAGAGAAGCACCATCTAGCTAAGGTAGGATGTGTCCCCACCTTTTCATATCAGTGCTCCTCTCATGCTCTTGGAGAAATAAACTGGGCTTAATGTATGATGCTGTAGTACAAGATGGTGATGTGCAGGGAGTATGAAGAGGTCCTTGATGGATACAGCTCTGCTGTCAGAGCTTTGAGTGCTCTGGTTCCCTTGGTAGAGCTCCCCTTGGTCCTGGGCACGGTGGCTTTGCTATGCTGCAGTGGCACACAGCTTTGCCAGGGCAGGGTGTGATGCCTGAGATGAACCTAAGGCATCAGGTGTGTGGTCAGTTTGGCATACAGGTAGTGCTGTAACAGTATGGATTTGGTCCTACAGTCATACTTTTGCCATGGCCATATGAGGTAGAAGAGGAAAACAGTGTAGGTTGCCTCCCCTCCCACCCCAGGGTCTGGCCAGCTGTAGTTGTGGGTTAAATCCTCAACAGAAAAGGGGAGACTGTGCTTTTTTAAACACGGAGAGTTAGATAACACGAGGTTGTAGAGTTTTTTGAGAAGCAGTTATGTATTTTTTTTCCTTTAAAAACATATCAGATTAATTTTTTTCCACAGAAGTCAGTTGAGCTCTGTTATAAAATCCTATTAAGAAAGATCATACTTAAACTCTGGCTTCTGGTATTAGTGGGGTTTTCCAGGTCTTTCCTAAGATTGTGTTCCTGTTGGTATGTCAGTAACACAGATGAGCATTTAGAATCTCATGTTGTTTAAGAAGCCTTGAAGGTATTTTCCATTGGATAAGGTCTGTTTTTGAGAACATAATGTGTTTATCACAGGTTATCAGATCAAATCCCTTATAATTTTCTCAAAAAAAAAATCAATTTCTTAGAATAAAATGGCATTGAAAAAAAAATTTGAGTGTTTCCTAATATAGTGCCCCTTAACCTATTTGCCAAAGTATTTTTTTCCTTGTAATATGTATTTGCATACTGCCTAAGTGCTGAAGTGCATTTTCTTAATGTTATGGCTTGCATGAAATGTAACTCAGAAAAAGTGCAGCACACCTTCTACAAAGGCTTAATATAAGACTTAAGCACTACTTAAGAGTTTAATGTAAGCCCTGTTTTGATGGGTTGAAGTAGGATACCTGCTGACTTTTTGCACAGTGATTAATTTCACCTCTGAGGCTGGAGTTGCAATTGATGTTAATAAGGGGATGGCTTACAGGGAAAGCAGGCAGCATGAGGACAAGTGTGGAGGCCCTGCCTTCAACTGGAAATGGTAATAAGCGTGGTGAGCTAAATTTGACATGGCTTTTTTATAGCTGGTGAAATATAGGAAGGGGTAGGGTTGTGAAAATATGAATGAAGGCGTGTTTTCTGCTTTCTGGTGCTTAGAATGCAGCAATAAACAGCAGTAAGAAAGTCAGAGGTATGGATGAGAAATAGAGTGTCAGGGTAAGTCTGGGAATCTCCTGAGATGCTGAGCCCAATCCCCAGCGACTGCAGGCACCTAAGTCTTTCCATAAACTCATAAAACTTTAAGGCTCCATCTTATTAGGTGAATTTGGCTCCTCTGTGCAAATAAGCTCAGTTAACACATCCTTGTCTTCATGCCTCAGACCTTATTAATTTGAGGCAATTTATTTAGGAGACCAGTAAGAGATGTGGTTAGGAAAGAAGTAAAAGGGCCAAAATATTCAGTTTAGTGGGCGGATTTTGTGAAAACTTTTGCAGAGTTGTAGATTTCTTTCTCATATCTATGGAAACAGGGAAAAAAAAAAGATGGGAAGACTGATGTCTTTGGTACAAAAGAGAGAAGACACAAAAAGAGAGTAAGTGAAAGATGTAGGAAAGCGTTGTGTGATTTTTCAGTCCATAAAAACAAAGATGAGAAGACTTAAATTTTTAATTCTGTTTGCAGAATATAAATACCATGTTGAAGGGGAGGGGGTTTTTAATTCACTGATTATAGCTGGAAACTCAGGCACAGTCTCATGAAAGCTGAGCACTGAGCAGAAGCCAGCACTGTGGAGCACTTGTGTGATATGTGACAGCCAGCAGATGCAGAAAGCCAACACCTGTTGCAGTGCCCAGCACCCATGAGCCAGCTTCATGCCTGAAGAACAGGCCAGGGTCTGCATGTATATGGTAAGACTTTGAAATGTCACTGGCAATGGGGAAGGGAACATATCTGAGGCTTCTATGTCACCTCCATGGAGTGGTACCAAAGTGGGGAGCATGTACCCCTAGGGATGTGCAAAATAATCCATTAGAGTGCAGGAAGAAAATACTTTTGTACCTCTAATTAAAAAAAACCAAAAAGGATTAATACATCTTTATCCCACCCTTTCTTAATTTCCATTTTTTGTATATGCTTTATAATGTACATAATTTGTTAATAGCGTACTACCTGTATATAATTTATAAATAAGTACCTACCCATACCTTGGGGGGATGTGATCAGAAATGTTTTACTGAGAAACAGGAAAAGTAACTAATTGATAAGATATGGTATGAGGAGTTGGACAATGCATGTTTTAATGCAGATCTATGGTGTGCTGTGGACATGACTTCTCTGCAAGTCTTGCACAGGGATGTTCATCCATCAAAGAAGGAGAGAGATAAAAGGACTTCAAATTGTTTTGGGATATGGCTGAGCACAGCAGTGAAACTGGAGTGTTGGCATTGTCCATTTCTACATCTGGTTAAATGACATAGAAATATATAAAAGAGGGGGTATTGGGAACAAGACCAGTGTTGTCACAGTAAATTTAAGAAGTGGGTTAAATCACTTATTTGGTAATTAAGAAGTAATCTTCATGTTGCCCAAATTGTTCACATGCTTCACCTTCAGTCACCCTACTGCCTCTATAGCAAGGGCAAAAATCCTTATATTGCTGTTACGATGCTTAAGCCTTATTGCCGCTCTCCAGAAATCAGATTTGGTTAGCCCTTCTAATGCTCTGCAATACTTTTTTATTCTAGCAGTACAGCCAGTTAACACAACCATATCAAATGAGATTACTTGCAGAGTGGGTCTGATCCAAACCCCACTGAGGTCAGGGGAGGAACTCCCATGGTCTTCAGCACATTTGCTATAAGGCCCAGGGTAAAAGAGCTTGTTGAAATAGGGTGGTTGAATGAGTCCCTATCCCTTTTCAATAGATTTGATTGAGCAGTGCTAACCATTTCTTCCCAACTGGGAAAAAACAGATAACAGCGTGTTTGCATACGCGCCTGTGCTCCCCTCCTTCCTCTCCCCCTCCTCCCTGCGCGCACATGTATTTAGCACGGAGGCAGACGCGTGGTTGTGTCAACTCACTGACATGAAGCAGCATATCTCTGATAAAACTGGGACTCTGTTTGATGTAGCTGCAGTCAAATGTGCTCGATTTGAATAAGAGATTTTTTGAAATCTATTTTTATGCAGATTTTTAAAGCCTGTAAGGTAATGAGTCAATAAGACAGCTATTAACGCTTCAATCTTTCTGATACCCAGAATAAGAGAAAGAGATGGATGAGATCTGGCTGTTGTAGATTTAGTCAGCTTTTTCATGCTTGGGTTCAGTTAGCCCTGGTTTTATATGCTGAGTTTTGTGTTTGAGGAGTTCCAGATTTTTGCAAATGTGAGGTTCAGCTACATGAAAGACTGTTTAGGTGTGCTGAGATGTGCATCCTTCCTCCATTTCTACCTTTATATTTCTCTTATAATGTTTGTTTTTTGAGATAATCTCACAATAACTTTCACTGACCTTAAAAATCATGTGAGAGGACTGCTGCTCATGACTGTCCGCGTGTTTTCTCTGTATTGATCACAGCAGGCTTGAATAATGAGCTTCAGTTTCTCTCTTTAGTGCAGGCCATGGAAACACTGTGTCCAATTATTTGAAAGAAAAAAAAACATAGAAAACACTTGATTATATATTTTAGAAAGAAATTTTCTTTTTTTCATGCATGGTCCTGGCATAAATGACAGACACTAAATCTTTTGTTTATTTTGCTTGCCCCTTTCAGGGTATGATCTTAGTTATACTTACTGAGAGTTGCCTGTGTACAAACACAGGATGCTATTGAATGTATGAAGTGTGCCTAACATTCACATATTTATGAATACTACACGTTCAGACTCACTAATTATACATGACAGTGCAGATAATTAGGGGTTCGTGTAGGCACGCACTTGGTACAGACAGTTGTGAGTTTCAGCTGCGTGAAAATTGTGTCTCTACTCTTCAAATTACAGCTTTTGAGGGCTAAAGAAATTTTATACACAGAGCAGGTAGGGCAAACCCAGCAGTTCACTTGTTGCCTTGCAGACACACAGCAGACAGGCAGCAGTCTGCTTCCTGCTGACTCGGCATTTCTCAGGGGTGACCTACAGGCCTGTGTGATGGTGAGATGCTCTCTCAGAGCCCTGTTCCCCTTTCTAAGATGCAGACAAATCCTTCATTGTTCATCTCAGGCTTCCTCTCTTATGTTTTCCCTTCCTTCTAGACACTGTTATTTCTTCCTTGTGTTACTGGTACAGCAGCCAGCAGTTTCAGCTGGGTGTTTCTGTCAACTCTTTGGGCCAACGTGATCAAAAGTTATTTCCTCTGCTACCTTCAGGTAGCGTATTTGGACACATACATGTACCTAACGTGATGATTTCTTTTTTTCTTTAGAAAAAGCTGTGTGCCTGCCACTTCCCTTTGTTTCTTGAGAATTTCTGTGCGGTACCTAATTAAGAGAGAGCCCCTGTATTTGGGTAACTGAGTGTTGATTTAGGAGCTTTGTCTTTCGACACCCAAGTTTTAAAAATGTATCTGCAGGCAGCGATGCAAATGATATAATCTTTCTTCTTTATAAGCAGAGAAACACTGAAATACGTTTCTAATAAGTGGGGATAATGTGATGTGGAATATGCAGCCTCTGGGTTATTTCTTGTTGTTTTTTAATTAAATCCAGGAAATTTTGTTTTGCTTAAGATCTTTGTAAGCTGAGAGTTGTGGCGTACCATTTGTGTGCAGAACTGCTGTTTTGCTGCCTGAACAGAAACATGACCACATCCAATTCACTGGCAAGGTGGATAAGCTGGGGCAGCTAGTATGGATACTGTAATTACTGCATACCCGGGGTTCCTTGGCTTCCTGAGCTGCCATACCATCTTCCATATGCACTAAATTATCTTTAAAAACGAAGAAAAGCTGCCACATGCTTGCAGCATTTGAGAGACGCAACCTATTTTATCACCAGCCACGACTTGCTAATGGAACAATGGGAACCACAGTAGCATCGGATGACTGGTCTGAGGGTGTTTCATAAGGGCCTGAGTCATCTCCCATCTATTTGTTGTAATGTTTCACCAACCAGGTGCAGGCAAGTCCCAGACGCCCTTTGACCAACATGCCAACAGCTATAACTGTAAAAACCTCTTCTTTGTAAGCTCAGCCACAAGCAGTTCAGATAAGCCAGTTCCCAAATTTTGTCCCATTGCCATATATGGTGCATTTGAAAGCCTGTACCAGTGGTCAAGCAACCAGAGGCACACCTGCAAAAAAAAGGGCTGTGCTGTGCCATAAAATACAACTCTGTTCAAATAGACTCGCTTCAGAATCAAAAAGCAACTCTTCTTCTGGCTTTTGCTTGTCAGGAGAGAAGTAACAACTCAAATTTGATTTTCAGGAGGTTTAAGCCCACAGATGGCCTCGCCATCTCACCTGTGTGTTATTATGTGAGACACAGTAACAAGTCTCAGGTACAATATATGCTGCTAATAGAATAATTAATCCTGCTTGCCAGTGTCTTGTAGAGTGGTAAACTAGTGCAGGCATGGCTGCTTAAGAATATGTGGTCTCTCCTCTGGATGTTCATGTTTTGAAGGTGAGACTAAACCTTCTAAGGTCTACTATTATGAGCAGGTTAGAGCAATGAGCTCTTTCTCAGTTTGTAGTGGAGAGGAAACTTTGTTAGAGATTCACTAAATCAATATGTCTATTAGAAAGTGCTCTGTGTACTGGAGAATGTGTTTGGGTGTGCTGAATTTGAAATGGTAGGGTTTTGCCACTTTTTTCCTCCTTCCTTAAAAGGTGCTTTAGGCTACTGGCAGTTACTGTAAGTTGGAAATTATTCTTTACAGCTGTTCATGCATCCACACACACTCATTCCCCTGTACATCTAGAGGGTGGCACAGAATCCTCTAAAGATGTGCTGGAGTGGTAAGCTTCAAAATGATGACTGCATTGTGGTCTGGTATCTCTGCCCGTGACTGTGCCCTTTAGTAATAAATATTTCCCTGTGAGCATAAAGAAGTTTCTTTTGGCGTTTCCTCCCTTTTCTTCAAAGAATTACTATTTCCAGTAGTTGTCTGGGGTTTTTTTTATTAATTTGATGATTATTGTTTATTTATTTATTAAAAATGTGAAAGATTTGTGGAACGATTTGTTTCCCAAAGAAGCTTTATTTCTTATGAGGAAGAGAGATTTGTCTCTCCTCCCAGAGGTTTTTGTGTTGTTTTTAGATAGAAGGCTACCTGTCTTCAAATATATTTAATGAAACTGTGTGGTAGGATAAGGTAACAAATGCTGGCTTCTAATAAATATTTTGATACAGAAAAGCCTAAACGTGTCTGTGACTGCTTAGCTATTGTTATTTAGCTTGGTGTCTTTGCTTAGGCTTTCATTCAAAGAGGCAAAGCATTTGCAGGTAAGGTGTGGGCAATTTCTAGCCAAAGTCTTTTTGTTGCTGCCTTTAGTTGTGTGACAATTTTCCATTGCTGTGGAAGGGGCAGTGCCATGACTTTGTCACTGATTTGTATTGGTAGCACAAACCCCTCCCTGATGGGAGAGGAGGAAAATAGTCCCTCTTCCATTGACAGCAAACAACAATTAGAGCAATAGTTAATCACTTGTTTATTTATAGACCAGAATGAGCTATGCTTCCATCTAGTTTGACTTCCTGTTTTTTCAGGCTCTGTATTTTCCTTTAGACTTTGTAGGGGGAAGTGCTGTGTGGTGCAGGGTTTTGCTTGGTTGTACTTTTATTTCTTAAGAAAGAAAGGAGATTCTTCTAAAAGCTGAAAGCTGCAGTGAGTCCATTAGCATCCCTGGTAAACTGTTTTAATCTTTTCATGCCCTCAACCCCAAGAAACAGCATCTGAATTCAGGATTTAATTTCTGTAATGTATATACCCAACTCCGTGAATATTTTGGCTTTGTCCTTTGGAAGATGGGGAGCTGCTTGCTGTTAGAGCTTGTTCCAGTGTAAGTATTTGCAGGCAGCAGTCAAGGCACTTCCCAACTTTCTGTTCAATATACTGCACTGACATTTAAAAACTTGTTTTATTTTTTCTTCCCCATCCTTAGATCTCTTTAAAAATGTCCTTTGAGCTCCACCCACTACTCCCATGTCTTTCCTGAACAGTACTTTGTGCAGCAGTAGAGTGGTTGTATCACCAAAGCTCTATGTGTTGTTTCCTCACTTGCATCTGGTGGCCCCTTTTTGAAAGGAGGTTGTAGTGGAGTGGGGGTCAGTCTGTTCTCTCAAGGAACAAGAGATAAGACAAGAGCAGATGGCCTCAGGTTGTGCCAGAGGTTTAGGTTGGGTATTAGGAACAATTTCTTCACCAAAAGGATTGTCAAGCACTAGAATTGGCTGCCTGGGGAAGAGGAAGAGTCAGTATCCCTGGAGGCATTTAAAAGACGTAGACGTGATGCTTAGGGACATGGTTGGGGGTGGAATTGGTGGTGGTGGGTTGATGGATTTGATGATCTTGGAGGTCTTTTCCAACAAAAAAATTTCTATGGTTCCGTGTCTGTGGCCTTTCCAAGCAGAGCCTTCCATCCTGGACATCCTGGATATGTGTTTCTGCTTCCAAGATGTATCAACAGGCTGCCAGGTGACTTCAGTTCCCTGTTCTGGTGCTGAGGCTGTCCTTTTTTGTTCTGTGCTCTCTGCCCCCTCTTCATGTCAGTGATTAACTTTGCCAGGGAAGAGCTGTAGAGCCCCTGTGTGTAAGGGTAACATTTCACACAGGGGCTAAGCTGACCCTCATCACTCGCAGCTATCAAGAGGGGCATTCACCTTCCCACCACCCACCTCCTGGGGCTAACTCAGACACTCATTTGTGCCCTTGGGGGACCTGTTCAGGTAACTATGTGAGTACTCTTCTCTCTCCTTCTGGATACAAAACCACCAGCAAAATATTTTCATTTCTAGTTTGCTGGTTTAGTGGCTGCATCAGCTTAAGCAGGGATCAGATGAACATAGAGAAAGCAGCAAGAAGGAATACGTGGAGGTGGGTGGTAGGGAGAAGAGTGCAACCTATTTCAGCAGCAGTCAGCTCTCTGATTGTCTCAGCTGCCTCCTGCAGTCCTACTGTAATAGATGGCTTGCTGCCTGAATTGTACCCTTAGAAATGCCATGGCCAGGGTGGATTGGTCACTATTCAGGTGAGTGGGACCATTTCTGCTGGTGTTTGATGCCCAATAGTTATCAAACAGCTGCTGGAACAGATTTCCAGCAATCAAGTCCCATGGCCATGCCTATGGCCATGGCTCTATGGCAGCTGGATGCTGCAGACAGGCTGCGGACATATTCCTTAGCAGAGAAAATCTGGGCTCAGATTTAAGTGGTTGTAACTCATGATTCCTTTTCCTACTGTGTAAGAAACTGCGTCTGTAAATCTTCCTAGTAAGAGTCCTGTGGATCAATACCTCATGATTATGGGTCACATTTTGTGGTCAAGCATTGAGCCACCTTTTAGCTTGTCTAGGTTAGTGTCATGTTAGTTCTCTGTGTAGTGTGTAAAATGTCTTTTAGGCAAGATGTTATGTGGTCTAGTGTTTCTAGCACATTGGACTAGCCCAAGCAGATGCTCTTGGGAGAATTGTATTTATCAACCATACCCCCACACCTGTCAAGAAAACTAACCTTAAACCCACCCCAACCCAAAATGAAAGGCTCATTTGACAATATTGAAAGGCATTAATTACATTCTCCTCAATTAATTCTTGTCAAAATTCTTGTTAATGGCATTCTAAAATGATGGTTCCATTACTTTATGTAAGGATGATGCCAGGCTTATTGTTACCTCTGTTTTCCTCTTGCCCCTTTAGATTTTGGCATTATGCTGGTAGTCTTTCAAAGGCTCTGAGTTGTGCTAGTGTTAAAGATCAGTATTGTTGGTGCAGAGCACCTTAGCCGTTTTGCTAGGTGTATGTTGTGTGATGCTACTTAATTTTGAAAATGTTAATCTTCAGCAGGATGCTGCCTTGTTTTTTCTTTAGTTATAAGTTGTACCTTTTCTATTGTATAAGTGGAATAAATGATTTTTGGAAGTATTGTCTAAATACCGATGCCTGTAGATACAAAAGAGAAATCAATCAATCAGTCTTCCAAACCAATTCATGTCGGCATCCACCCAATTCCTTCCTCACATAACATCCATTTTCCTCTTTTCTCTTCTGATACTCTTTAAGGTTTGTTAACTTTTTTTTTTTTTTCCCTGTTTTAGCTTGAGGACAGGGAAATTGCCACAGTAGGGAGCTTTTACTCCAACTTGCAGGTCCCTAGGCTAATGTGTAGTCGTGGGTGGGTTCTGCTCCTTTACACGGATTGAAAATACAAGGAATTGAGAAGACGGTTCTCCAGTGGGCAGCCCAAATAATAGAATAGAACAAAACTAACTGTAACTGGTGGGACCACGGCATGAAGATGTTCAGCCTTGTGTATTAGGTTTTCCTTGAGCATTGTTCAGTAGGGGAGCTTCCCAAGGGGGAGGAGAACAGTCCATTCTGGGGGGGATGGGGTGAATGATGTACAGAAGAGTATCATCCCCACCTCTGCTGCAGATGCATCTTTGGGGGATAGACTAATGTTAAAGATGGATGTTTAGTGTGAAAAACCCATCAGTGGTGTATAATAACTCTTGTGGCAAATGACCAGTGTCCAAAACATAAAGAATGTTTAAGTGTTCATTTTGCTCTGTGGGAAAAGGAACAGATTTAGAGTGTGTGTATGCATGCACATGAATGTAAATATATGGATATATAAATAAATATAGAAGTATGGTTTCCTAAGGGATTCAAAAGTATCTCAGCTTGAGTTAGCTATTCCTAGTGTAGTGTCAAAGTAAATAAGGCAGCCACTGTGCAGTGTGGTGTGCCAGTATGGGACTGCATGACCTTATGTGGGCCTTTACATCAGGACCACAGTTTTCACTTATCACTTGAGGAAGAAATTAAAAGTAAAGATTGTCTTCAGAGCTCTGGTAGTGGCCAGGGAGGGTCACCTCTTTCCAGGCTGCACGTGGTATATTAGATCTGTGCACCGCTGTGCTTTACATGGTTTGAGCAGATTGTGCTAATGTTTTCCTGAGTGTCTTTTTTCATATTCCTCCAATGCAAAGTTTTCTATCCATTGCTTTTCTTTTTTGGCCATCATTGGATCTTCCTATCTAGCCTTTCTTACAGCAGGCACTAAACTTCAACTCCCCAGAGAGAAGTAAAAGTATTTTCCTTCAGACATCCAACTTCATGTCTTACGGTTAGCTCCTTGGAGACCAAGTAAAGCTAGAAATAATGATGCAGGTCTGTAATGAGCCTTAAAAAAAAAATCATTGTTTTAGTTAGGACAAGAAATACACAAATTCAACTGCAATAATTAATGTATTTCATAATATCAGAGTTTCTTCCTCATATCTTGCTCAAGGTGGTGTTGAGATCTTGTATCCCCTTTCCAGTGGGTGACTTCTCTGAGACTTCATCTGCCTGAGAGGTTGTTTCCCTCAATGAGCCTCTTTCTTCCTGCCAGGATTTCTGTCATTTGTATCACATCTTGCTCTCATTCTCTTCTGCTCTCAATCCCAGTTCTGTTGTCAGCCCTTTTATTTTTATAAACTTTCTAATGTCTTTTAAAATCCCTGTGTATCATCATCTAGTGTCTTTGTTCTGCCTTGGAAAAGATCATTGATCTGCACCCAGGTGCTTGCAGAGAGAATGAAGAAAACTGGCTTCTCTGGGCTTCAGCCCTCCTCTTGCCTCTCTTTGAAGGTGAATTGCTCATGCTAATGACTCACTATCTTTACTTCCCTGTGGAATTTTAGTTCATTGTGGTAGTTAAAAAGTAATCGAATGACAGTGCACAGACTTCCCTCCACTTTAGGGGACCTGGTGCTGATGATTTATTTATCATTTTTGTTTCAGCAGGAGCTGCGAGCCCCTGTCAAAGATCAGGGCTCTGCTGTGCACATGAAGGGTGTGCCATGTAATGGAAAGATGGTCTCTGTCTCGGTGAATTTGCAGTTGAGGCGTTGAAGCGTTTTGCTTTCGTGAGCCAGGAGCACTTGAGGCTGTTTAACTGGAGGAGAGAGGGTGAGCTGGGACAGGGGTGCAATAGTGGATCCTTTGAGAGATGCTGGGAAGGGGGTCCTCGATGGATTCGTACGGTACATTACTCGTGCAGCGGTATGTCAGATGTTAAAAACCCTGGAGTCAAAGGGACAGGCGACAGTGATAGACTTTTCCATTGTTAGCAGGGAGCAATGATTACAAATTGCATCCAGGAGCCTGCCAGATAAACAGGTTGAGAGAGAACATGACCAATACAAGAGCAAAGAGTCTTCATTACAATTAGTTCTTCCTGTCATGTGCACAACCGCTTCACGGAGAGGGGGACTGCGGCTGTCTGGATTATGGAAGATGCAGATAAGTGGGCTGCAGAGTAAGCTGTCATGTGCTATGACACCGAGTAATGCAAATCAACTCTGTTTCAGGAAAGCCATTTCCATGTCAGCCTCTACATGAAAACTATCTGACTTGAACAAGGGTTTCTTTATGAAGTTAAGAGAATTATTCCTAAGGATTGGAATTTGTCTCTGTCATGGAGGAATGGCCAGAATGGACTTCAAAGTGCAGTCAAAAGATGAGATAATGTGCAACAAGCACTTATTTTTTTAATAGCCAACAGCCCAGAGAGAGGAGCATGTCAGCTTAAAAAGTATATTTCTGTCTGAACCATCTAACCTGCTGTTTTACAAGTAATGCACAGCGTTACTGCATTTTTCAGTGATTAAAGAAGGAAAATACCTCTCAGTCCATTCTGCTTGGGGTTTGACACTTCATGCATACCCAGTGTTGCTATTCCTGTGTGTAGTGGGTTGCTCCGTCTCCTTAGACTTGAATGGGTGATTCAGAGCTCCAGGAAACCCCAATTGCCTTTGTTTTGCTTTTAATCTGGATGGCACTTGGGAGTAACACTTGAGCCTGCTTTTTTTAGGCAGTTTTTCAAGTTCAGAGGATCTCCTTGAAGTTTGCTTCCTGCAATCCTTTCATCCAGTCTGTTTGAAATTCTGTTTTTCCTTTGGCTTTGTTTGGCATCTATTCAACTATCTTCTGTTTTGTAGGAACGATTTTCTGCCTTTGTTAGTGGCCCACGGTAGCTTACTTGGGCTGGTGATGGTGGTTGACTGCTCAAGCACACTGAAAGGTGATTGAAATAATTTCACTGCTCCTCCTGTCTCATGCCTGTGGTTGCTAAAGGGTATTCTGCTAGTCCTGGGGTAGGGAAGATGCTATGCATATTCCTTGCTCTATCTACTGTGTCTCTTTATAAGATGAACTCACATTATGAAAAGGACTGAATTACTCGTCTTTTCTGTGAGCTCAACTCTTGTCAGTCCGCAGGTACTCAAGAAGTCATGAATAAGATGCAAAGGAAAAAAGGAGGCTGAGTTTATTTTCTGTATTGCCACATTGCTTTGAACCCCACTTCTGTACTTCCCCTCACTGTTCATGTGTGCACGAGCCCTGAGGTTGGAAGGATTTTCTTTTCTTCCCTTCAGAAATTAATGATGTTTCTCCCTGGTGACTCCAGTTCTGTGCTTTGCTTTTCATGAAAGGAGCTCCAGATACCCTTTACTTTAATTCTAGTGGTATTAAATCATGCAGCAAAGCAGAGCTCTGGACTTGCACTATTTAGATGCATGCATGGTAGCTTCTCTTGTTCAATTCTGAGGCTTTGCAGCCAGCACCAGTGCTATTTCGTGATGTAGCACATTGTCATTTGTTCCCTGAAGCAGTCTCACTTCCAGTGGGTCTTCCAATGCTGCTTCAGATACGTGGGTCAGCCACCTGCCAGGACATGGGATCACTCCTCCAGAGGTGCTTGTGCTCCCTCTGTACCCTAAAGATGTGAAAAGGAAATGCATGTATGTGAAGTACAATTTCATAGTTTGTGGCAATTTGGCTTTGTGGTTGTTTTTATAAGGAAAGATGAGAGAAATGGAGGAATGAACAGCTGAGCAAGAAGAGAAAGATAAAGAGGCATCTTATCTCCTCATGGCATCAGAGTACTCTGGGTTTTCAAGTCATGGGGAGCAGGCAGTGTCTCCAGTATGAATTTCAAGTTTATCATATGCTGTCTGGTATGTACAGACATTGTAGCATCTTTCCTGTAATTAAGGGTCAGACAACGTTGTCATTGTCACCCCCGTACTATAATGGATTAGACCCTGCATGAAATAACCAGCTATGAGCTGAGATTTTATGTGTGCTCTCAGACTGAGAGCCAGCACTTCCTTTATTTTCAGTCTGGCTTACTTAATTATAGGTGGGTCTGAGAGCACCACAAATTAAGGCTGTGTGATGCTCCCATTATACAACTCTATTTTAAATTGCTTATTGCTTTATAAAACTCCAGGCAGCTAGGACTGAAGTTTTCTGGGGCTGCTGTCTGTCTTAGGTGGAATTATTGAAAAATTTTGGTTAAAATGAGCTCTATAATTTCTGAGACAAATGCTAAGGAAAAATGTTTGGTTTTATTTTGGGAATATCTTGGGGTTTGGGGTTTTTTTCTTTATTTTATTATTCTTTAGAAGTGATATTCTGATTTTTATATTAGCTTTAAAGCAGGGTTTCAATATTTGGTGAGAGGAGGTGGGCTTTTGTCAGTGGATGTACTTTTTTCCTTTCTCATGCAAATTTGGACAAATTGTAAGTCTTTGAAAAATTACAGTTAGCACACGTTCACTGGAATCTCTTCTGTTTATATATAATTTTAAGCTAATGTTTCTGATTCTGTCTTTGCTGAGCGTGTTCCCATCCTTTGTGTGTGTGTGGAGTGTTGACCAGGCTGGTTGCTCTGAGTGCAGCGACTGAGAGAAGCCTTTCTCTAACGGGATCGTGTTGAGGTGTGATAGCATCAATGAGGCATCAAGAGCTGCAAGCAGGGAGCCAGTGCAAACAGTCTGGTGGGAATGGGGTTAGGCAAGGAGAAACTGGGATAAATTGCTGCATGGAGGAGGGCAAATGGCTGATACAAACAAGTGTGGGACTGTGTTGGGAAGGGATCTTTCGGGGAGCTCATGATGGGAGGTGCTGTGGGGTCTGGGCGAGGGTGGCAGTACAGTCAGCTCCAGTGAGAAGCAGAGGCTGGGACTGGTGGCAGATCCATGGATGAGAAAGAACAGGGATGTGGCAATGCTGCCAGAGGAGCAGATGAGGGCTTGCTGATAAGATGTCAGCACCCAGAAAGAAGCCTAGAATTTGGTTTAGGAACCCTTAAGTTCTGCTGAGGAAGTATTGAGAGACTCTCTGTCAGGCTGTGCCTCACAGCTCCCTTGTGTGAAAGACAACCTGCTTCTTCCATCAGCTCTTCCATTAGCTCACTTGGCAAAGGTCTCTGCCATAGTCTAGGGTCTTTTGATGACCCCTGTGGATGCAAAATGATGCAATATGATGTATTTTTAATGAGTGTTTTTTTTTTTTTTTTTTTAAATGAGAACTTGCAAAGAGAAGTGCTTAAAGACACATTATTGAGGTTGTGAAGTCAAGCCCACACAAGTTAGGAAATGCCAGAACAAAGTTGGCCTGTGGACCATTAAGTCAGACTCTTTGAACACCATGAAATGATCTCTGGTGCTCTGATCACGTATGTCCCTGGTCGAAAGGACCTCTGCCGCATTCAGTGCACTAGATGGATGGTGGCTCCTTGGTGTTAACTTAAATAAACAGAATTAGTTCATGTGCGGTGTAATCATGAGGTCTGAGCATTCATCCAGAACTGTCTGTAGGGAGGTGAGTTGTCCCTGCAGTCTGTCACTGCTGCTCAGTTGAGATTACAAGTGGGGAAGATGCCTGGAGTTTGCTGCAGTTACTTTGTCCCTGCTTTGGTACCTGCCATATATACACTGACAGACTGGTCTCAAAAAAGGGGATAGGACTGTGTTCCCCACCTCACCTTCAGTTAAGGGAGATGTCTCTGGCCCTAAAGCACTGGCAGATATTGAGCCTCTTGAAGCAATTTCTTTTTTCCCCCCAGGGCTTTCTTGGCAGGGTGTGGCTTCATGTTAAAAACCTTGTGCCAGCTGGTTCTTAATGGCACTGCGTGGCTCTGCATGTGCTGTTGCTGTTAAGGAATGTGGTACAAGACCTGAACTCTAAAACCAGTTCCCTGACAGCAACAGGCACCAGGCAAGTTGTGTGATAGACCACGACCGCATGGAACAAAATATGGAAGGCAGCTGAGGTAGGTCTAGAGGGAATGCAGTGTGCCTTTGTCTGCACAGCACATCACTACTTGATGTGTTGCTAAATAACATTTTGGGAGTTCAGCCACCATAACACTGCAACCCCTTTTTGGCCCTATGAAATAATGGACCAGTGGCCTAGGGAGTACCTTCTTTATGTCAATGAGAAGCCAGAATGATCAGGCTCCCAAACAGACTTTCCTTCCTCAATTTAAATATGAAACTGTATCCTGCATCCATACAATTCTTGCCGGTATGTAGGAATGGCTGAAGTGCATACAGAAACTGATGCCATGTTTTCTGCAAAGGGAGTTGCATCACTAGGATATGAATTTGCATTACAATTAGGAAGACAGATAAGACTGAAACTTCATGTCCTTTTAATTAAGATGTCCATTTGCAAAATTAAGATATGTAATTAGTTGAGGAGAGAGGAAAAAAAAAAGTAATGAAATTTTACTATCGTTTCTGAACGCCATGTTTCTAGCAACGCACCTGTTTTTGCAAACTTCAGTCTTCCTGGCTGAAGCGAGAACATTTGTGGCCTTGATGTGGGACCATTTTCTTCTGTATGCCCCACAATATCTGTCTGAATAAACAGGCCCTTGAAGAAATTACTCCTTAATAAAGGTATGGTGCCTGTGGTCCTAGGGAGTGAAAGGATGGCTTGGTGTGTGGTTCAGGCAGCGGGGCTGGGGCATGAGCTATCAGCTCTGACCCAGGCTTCCTGCAGACATTGTGTATGGCCTCATGGATGCACCAGACCTCAGATCTGCTGTGGATAGTCCTCCTGGTGAGGAGACTCCTCTTTGTGGTCATGTGGGATGGAGCTCCCATCTCCTTTCACAAGGTTATATATTGCTCTAAGGAGCCAACAGCCTCTACTGCTGTTGACCTCCATCGTTTTGTTTAAAGGTGTTGAGCCAACAAAGAAGGGCTGAAGCTGTGGATTTATGACTCTTGTTCTTTTGCTCTTTATTTGGAAAAGTCACCGCCCAGTGTGAAGAGGTTGCACTCTGAGAGAGGTGATGAAATATTGTCATTGACCTGCTGTACAGACCATCTGTCTCTCCCAGGGCTACTCTGGAATATAGTGAAGTGTGTTGCTTTTTCTGTGTGGGCTTTTTCATTTAATTGGCCTTGGTTCACTGCTAATTTTTTAGATCTTAAATCAAAGCAATCCCCAAAACTTTAAATACGCTGTGACAACCTGAAGCCTTATTACAACCAGTGTCTTGAGACTCGGTTCTCTTAAGAGACGCTAAGGAAATTGTTTGACAGACCAGACCAATATGGATTAAAAGATGATTGTTAGCAGATAGATGAGGTATAAATTTAATATTGGGCATATAATTTTGCCTTTCCTGCACACTGTTCCTGATGTATTAGCAAATATTTCAGTGAAATAATGTCCTATGATAATTTAGGTTTTGCAGCTGGAAAACATCTGCCCCTGTGGACGCAGATGGTGCAAGTGTGTGCAATGTCTTTCTTTTTCTTGTGCAATTATGTCAAAATTAAGGCACTGTGAGTGCATGCAAGTGATTAAGGAGAGCAAGTGTTACATGGAAGTTCTCATTATCCCTGAAACTGTTATTACAGCTCTACAAATTCATGGTTAAAAATTATAGATTTGTTGAGCTTGAAAATTAAATTGCAGTACTCAAATATCCTTATCCCAAACTGACTAAAGTGTCTCTTGAAGATTAATTTCAGTTCATTCTTAGAGGCATACTTGTGGATATTCAGTATCTCTTTTTGGAGGTATAGTAATAATTCCATACTCTGAGTTTGATATTCTACACATCCAAGTGTATTTTCATTCAGCGAATCCCTCCTTTTCCACCACAGGTACTGCTGGGTAACAGTAAAGGGCAATTTGATAACCTGTGTTGACCAAGGAAGAGGGATTTACTTTTCCCATTTTTCTCCCTTCTGTTTTCTGAGAGAGTCCTTCAGGGCCTACCTGTCTTTTGGGGATGGGCAGCTGATTTAATTTTGTGGTTTTGTTTTGTTTTCTTTCAGTGAGTACACTTTCTGGAGGTAATAACCAGTGCAGACTGTATCCTTCGGGGATGGTATCCACTTTGGCTGCAATACCCCCCCACTTGCAAGATCTGGTTTCTGTGTGTTCCTTTGTCAGAATGGGACCCAATAATGATTTTCTACCTTAAATATCCTGAGCAGCGGACAAGAGGAAAGGCTTAAGTGATGGCAGCTCTCCAGTGACCCTGCTGCAGTATCCATAATGCAAAATTTCCCAGAGAGGGCTGGGAGCAGAAAGTCTGTAGGGAGCTTTGGGATGATATCAGTGTTTTGGTGAGACTGGGCTCCTAGGGATGCTTGTGTATTTTTTCATGAGCCATCATTGTAATGAGGGGGAGGCTACCTTTATTTTGTGTATTATCACTACTTTGTGAGCAAACTACATCCCAGTGTTAACTGGAATCTGGTATGGGTATATGTAAATAGAGGCAAATAGGTAAAAATGCAGGGTGATTGTCTCTCGTTTGGCAGGAGTGATTTCCATTATCTCAGCAAAATACTTTGTTTTCCCAGTCAGTCTTGCAAAATAATGCACCTCCCAACAATGAGATTAAATAACAGCACTTCTTTTTTTTATCTCTGTGTCCCAGTTTACAGCTTTTCAGATATTATTAGGTTGTGTATTACTTAGATGTAGACGGAATGACGCACTTTCTCTATTGGGAGAAATTTGGGGTAATTTCAACAGTATGTTGAACTCCACGATGCAGAATTGGAAACTCTGTAATCTTGTCTGCTACACAAATTGATGACCCTTAATGGTAGACTGTGTAATACTTTTTCTCTCAGTACTGATCAGTACTGACCTGGCTGGACAGATGGCTAGTTCTGTTGATTATATATCCTTCACGACATATATTAATTATTGGTTTCTCTCTTTTTTTTTTTTTTTTTTATTAAAATGGTGTTTTGTGGAGAGAAGTTAGTATTTCAGAGAGTTTATATCTGCCATGCTGGCCTACAGGAATGTATTTGGCATTAACTTTCTTTTAACAGTTGTGTTTAATATATACAGGGAGCATTTAGCTCTCAGAGGCCATCTGAACGTCTTCAAAGGGTTATTGAATTGTTTATCGATCTACTTCATTACTGCTGTTCCTCTGGTTCTTTTTGATGTCTTGACACTTCATTCAAAATATAATGCCAAGCTTTTAAATTAATAGTTGTGCAGGAAGCCGCACTTGTGTAAATATTAGGGTATGTTTCTCTTTTGAGTGAGAATGTGCTAGATTGTCCAGTAAATATTGCTGCCATCAGAGTTTTATCCTTTTCATGCCACTCACTCTGCATAGACTCATTCCTCTCTTCCTCTTAAGAAAGCTGAAGTGTCTGGGGTTTTATCTTTTAGGTTTTATAACAGTCTAATCTCTTATTCTGCCATTAGAAGTTTACAGACTAGTCCCCTGATCAAGAAAATAAATTTGATTAATTTTCTTTCCTTTCCTTTAATGTTTTCCATGTATTTCTCTTACATTTGTTAAAATTACTAGCTAAAAGTGTCTGTTGATTCCCTCCCCCACCCCCCATTAATTTACTCTATCACCTTTTGAAGCTTTTTAAACTTCTGGAGTAGACAATAGTCTAGGAGTTCCATAGTTAGTATATTTATTTCTTGGAAAAGTGTTTCATTTTTAATCCTGCCACCTGAATATTCATTTGTGGATTTTCATACTGTATTTTTAATTTGTGGGTAATAACTCTTACTTATTTTTAAGCCTTGCAGGATATTAAATATATTTGTCATAACCTGCATCAATTGCTTCTTTTTTCCATGACTAAGATTATGGCCTGTCAGCTTATCTCTTGTACAGAAGTGGTTCATTATCTTTGGTTATCTTGGTCACCTCTTAGTATCTCTTCTATTTCTAGATTTTGCATTTGATTTAGCCTTTTTAGTCCATTGGCTGATCTTCTACTGTCACTGTGTACCCACAGCAACAGCAGGAGGTTTCCTGATACCAGATTAATTTTTGTGATAAAGTAATGTAGAAGTGTGTTAAGTGGCGGAGTGAGAAATAAGACTTCCCACTGGTGATAAGGCAGGCTTGGAGCTGTTTCATTTAGATGTACAGCTTCTCCAGACAAATGGCCTTGCCTACAAGGCCACCCTGCCTGTTTGCACTTGCCCAGCTTCTAGCCCACCTTCCCTTCCCAGCAGCAAAACCCAGACGCTGTTTTCCCAGTGCCCTTTGGATGCAGCTCTGAGTTACTGGCCAAGAGTGTGTCATGGGGGTGCTGAGTGACCAAATCACATAAATTGGCCTGTTTGAGTTGTCAGCCTCTTCTGGCTCAAAAGGCAGAGGTTTGTGCCACAGAGCTGTCAGATTCATGTATTGCTGGTGTTCACTGTGTGTTACACGGGACAATTTTTCTTTTCCCTTTTTCTTTTCTTTTTTTTAAAGAAGTCCATAACCCACTCTTTCCTCTCTCTGTCCCCCACCCAAAATAATGAGAATGAGCTGAAATACTGCAGAGGTGGGGGGAAGCTTTTAGTATTTAAGGTTGCAGAAAGTAAGCTGTTCCATTAGAAATGGTCGAAGTTAAGGCTTCGTGTGCAGTGTTAGATCCTTCTGAGCATGCAGCCCCGTCAGTCTGGTCACTTGCATGCTGTTTTCTGTAAAACATCAGGTATTTCAACAACACCAGAAATGTTGTAAAGTCATGGAGTAGAGCTAGATGTGTTTATTGATGAGATTGTTTTTTATTTTTTCTCCTGCTGGCTTCACCCTTTTGTTGTCATATTTCAGTCTGTAGTTTGACTACACTGCTTCTCTCTCCCATCTCATTGTAAACTGTCATTCCCTACCTTTCGAAAACCTACTTCAAATGTAACTGAATAAAAAGCAGTGGAGAAAACCACATTAGGAGGGGAAAAAGGGAAAGCAAATCCTGATCTGTATGAAGCTGCCAGTAATGTTCAGAAGCTGACAATGATGAACTGTTCATCTAAGCATAAACAGTCTTCACAGTCTCTGTGTTTCTTGCCTTGTGAAACGGTACTCATTATTTTTTTTCCTTTTTAAATATTTGGTGATCACGTCATTTACTTTGTCTAGTGTAAGCCTCTGTTGCAATCACTCCTCACTTTGCTGTACATGAAAACCAGGAGTCTACAGACGGTCTGGTGTGCAGTGAAATGAGCAGTTAACTGTAGCCCAGCCTGGTGTTTTGTTATCTGCCATGTATTTTACAGTGAAAACATCGGGATAGAATACTGCAAAATTGACAGGTTTCCATTGAGAGGGATTTTAATCTTTTTCACTGTTTACATACTGAAGATGAGGACTTTGCTATGACACAAAGACACTTCAGGAAGATTTCAAACAGCAGCAGCAGCAAAAAAAATCCTCTCTTTGGGGAAGAAAATGTATCATGTAGGCTGTTTTGTCATTTTAAAGTTAAAACATTTATTTTCCCAAGAGTATTAGCTGAGGAAAACCTCATATTTTTTAAAGCAGTTAAGTAGCCAAGAAGTCAATAATATGTATAAAATGTGTAATAAATGTTGACTTCTGTGCCTTTACTCCCCGATACCTTGTCATACTTGATGTAGTGTCCATGCACAGACTGAAGACACATCATTGCTGTTGAGGGGGTTTGTGTTTGTGAAGGTTTGTACAGCCCAATTTAAAAAAGAAAATGATTGCTATTCAAAAATGATTAAACCTCTATCTCCTGATTATGATTTTTGTAAAATATCTTCACAAAAGAAAAATCCATTAAGAAAATAGGTACTGTGCTGCAGGAAAACCTCAGCAAATGGAAGTGCACAACAAAAGTTGTGTCTTTGGGTAATCAAAGCTGCTGCTGTTAGCTCCTGCTCTTTCAGGTTTCACTAATTGAAGTCCATTGACTTAAATCCATTGTTTGTATTAAGAAAGGGGGAGGGAAGGAGAAAGAAAGGCTCTGGGGTTGGGTTTTTCTTTTTTCCAGTATTGCCCCTTTCAACATGCCACAGTTTCATCTGAAACAAGGGATGCATGAAGCTTTTCAGTCTGGGTTTTGTTTCCCTGTATTTTTTATATTTGTTTAATTTGCTGACTGGCAGCTCTAAAAAATCACTTAATCAGCATATCTGGCCCAAATACTAGGCTTGACTTGAACATACTGACAGTGTCTTGGCTCGTGGACAACTGAGACTGGTTTGAGTTTTTGTTCTGTGATCTGTATAGGTAGAGGTGATGGAAGAAGAAAATCAAAGTCTGAAAATCTGTCTTGTTTCTTTCCCAGCAGTGCCACAGAAGTCAAGCCCCAAATGCTTCTTTTGATCTCGTTTGTAACCTCGTGTAGCTTTGGAGAGTCATTTCTGACTTACAAGACCCTCTGTGGGAAGAGGAGCAGCTCTCTAATTCCACTCCTCAATTCTGCAGGCTTGTGTTGGAGTCCCTTGGTCCTTTTGCCCTCTCTGACGCACCAGTGTATCGCATTTACTTTTGTGACCCGAGGAGCTGCCAAGCAATGTAATCTCATTGGCAGTTCTGTCTGGCCAACACAGAAAGCATCTTCTCCCTCTCTGAATCCAGCGAAGTCATCTGAACTAGTTACTGTGGCAAGTTCTATCATGACAAAATCCAAAATTAATTTACTACCTTATTTTTTTTCCAGGTACTCCACATCTGCATTCTCCAAACTAAGCAGAGTAGGGATCCGACATCCTCCACCTCTTCCTTTCATTGGAAACCTGCTCTTTTTCCGTGAGGTAGGATATGTTTTCCTTTGTATCAATCAAAGTGATGGGAAGAGTGGATAGGAGGCAGGAGGAATCGAAGGGAATCCTAAAATTCACTGGTACCACCTCTTCAAGCATGTCCCTCTGGAAAGGGCAAGCAGAACTCAGCTTTTTGAATGAATTGGTAGAAGCAGTCATGTATAAGCAGCTCTAATTCCAGGGTAAAGTAAACTTGAGGGAAAGAAAATGTGTAAGCTCCTGCAGTTAATTATTTGAGCTTTTCCAAGAAAGTTCATACCCTCAGTGAAACAAACTTAGTTATGTGAATAGAGCAGATTATGTTAACTAGCCCCAACTGGTTTGTTCTGAGTGGTTTTGGCTCCTACAACCTTTCTGTTTGTTTGCACTTTTGCTGATTGTACACATTTATTTTAAAGCCTTTAATGTTGCTTGCTCCTGAGCAGTAACTGGAATTAGGTACTGCTGACTGTTGTTGCTCTGTGCTGCAAATATTAGGGCTGTGAGGAAGAGGAAGTGGTGGGATTTTGCCTCCAGATTTTATTCCCTTATTTTTCTCACCTATGCTCTTTCAATAGACTGCTAACGCTGTGTTTTGTTCCTTGTTCAATTTCAGTAATGTTGCTGAGGGTCCAAGGTACCTTAATAATGAGCAGCTGCCATTTGTCTGGTTGGATCTTACAGTAAAATCTCTCCAATGTGTCTCTGTTGCAGCCCAACAACTTCTCAAGAAATCTGGGCCAACTCCAGCTGCTGCCCAGTTTTCCCTTTTAAGTGCATGGTCATCAATATCCATGCTGAGATTTGAATTATTAATGAGAATATATTGCCTCTTACCTTGGTCTTCATGGTGATTGTTCTGTCAATATCTGACTCATTATTAGATAAAACCCTTTTAAATACCAGTTTTACATGTACATCTGATTTCATTTAGAAAATAGCATAAAAGGTAGACTTAATCCACTCTAGATTAATTTGAACTGGAGTTGGCAGGGTAATTTTAATTTACAAGGGATTCTGGTGGTAAGGAATGCAGACCAGCTCACCTTCACTCTTCTGGTTTCAATTCAGCTGGATGGCAGAAAGCCACTCATTCTGTAGCTCCCTGGTGGTGAAATCCAGTTATCATTAGTCACCTGATAACATTTGCTGTTAGGTAAAGGTGCCTAGAGACTAAGTTATTTTGGTATGTTCTAGATAGGCTTGCCCTGTACCAGCATACAAGTGTAAAGGTTTTGGGAAATGACCCAAAATGATCATATGATCTGTTAGGCAAATTTCATTACTGGAATAGCATTCATTAAATTAACCTAAAGCAGACTAATGCAAAAAAGTTAACCTTGATTTTACTACCTTTTAGGAGGAAAAATAAATTAAAGGTAGCTGAGAAATTGTATCTTGGGATACCAAGAAATAACAATTTCAGACGGGGTTTTGAAACAGAGTCGAGTGGTTCAAAGCCCCGAGCACCCCCAGGCTGGATGTTCAGCACTGTGGCATTTCACCACCCACCTTCTCCACCACACTATTGCTGCCAGTAGGAATGGGCAGGGAGGAGTCCAGGCTCTTGGTAATTTTTCTTCCTTCCCTCATGTATTTTGCCATTTTTTCTGAATCTGCTCCTGGGGCTTCTTTCTTAGAATAGTGCCCATAGCAACGTGCCAGTACTGGGAGCCCTGCTTTTATACTGCAGGCTCTTGTCTAGGAGAGCTTTTGCAGGGACACAAGTGCTCTCACTGCAGTCAGTAGAGGACATCGTCCACTTTCCCTTTCCCAGCAGGGGAGTACCAGGGCTTGCCCATCACCCTACTGGAAATAGGGATGGTTTTAGGGGCTTAGCTGCGAGAGACACAGCTGTGCATGAGTAGTGGCTTGTTGGGGTTGGGTTTACTATAAATATATATATATATATATAAATTTTTTTTTTTAATAGGAAGTAGAAAAAGGTTGATTTGTTCTGTTGCTACACCTATAATATTAAGAAGTTCTTGCCCTTCCATGTTTATGCAACCATTCTCTTTTCACTGAAATTGCTCTTTAGAGAGCCTCACTTTTAAACAGGCCAGCTCTTTCTTAGTATTGCTAATCTTGTGCAGGGAAAACACAAGAGCCACACTCCCATTAAATCATCAGACTAGTGCTTTTCAACCATGAACATTTATTTCAAAGGAATTAATGAATGGTGACTAAGAGGAATGAATTGATATGTGCTGTATGGGAATCTGCATATGTGTAATTCATACATTTCCAGTGTCGAATTTGGTCTGCAAATTAACACAGGTTGAAAAGCCCTGAACGCAAGTGAGATCTGGAAGATAAAAGGAAATCAAGAGGTTTCAACATATACAGCCTTGCAGTCCAAAAATTGTCCTCATCTCACAGCTCCAGGCTTTTCTCCTTGAATATGATTGCTAGAAATTTAAGGAAAAGAAATAAAGCAGGAGAGGAAGTCCCTTTGACATAACAGAGTAAATATAGGACCTGGGAATTTAAGAAAAAATATTAAATGTAAAAAAATCTCAACAAAATTGTGTAAGCAGTATTTTACAGTTTGTAATGGCATAAATTCAAGGATTTGCTTGTCTTTTCCCTTACTTGGGTGTAAATCACTTCTACTGAAATAAATGGAGTTTCCTGTTTTGCTGCACTGTACATGTGAACAGAGCTTCAGGCCTTATCCTTTTTTTGCAATTCTTCTCATGTGCCTGAAAACAAAGGAACAGAGCAAGCAGGATTTGAGTTCTGGGTTGTGGGGTACTTAATAAACTCTCAAAGGTATTTTAAACAAGGAAATATTTTGTTCATGAGATTTTTTTTAAAGAATTATTTCAGGGATTTCTTGAACGGTATATTTTCTTTGAGTAAAATAGTAGTAGCTGTTAATACAGTATCTCTGAGAGAGGAAGTGTGGAAAGTAAAGGGGCTAAGGAAAACACAACAGGAAAGACCTCTCTCCATCATAGAGAAGCAGAGTTTAAAAGCTGGCTTGGGGAAAACAAAGTTATTTTACTGTAAGTCACCCCTTCTCTCTCAAGTACAATAAAGGGAGATAATCACACTCTGAAACTAAGACATATCCAAGTTAATCGGCTTATCTCAACAATGAGAAGATAGGAAATTATTGCAGTTCTGCAGCTGGGAAATTATCTGAGTACAAGATATTAGATTAAAAATTCTTCCATTGCATGAGAACAATTTCTGGTGGGTAAGTCTGATGTAATAGTAAATATGATTAGGCTGCTTAAAAAAAGCAGCATGTTCAATTTTTTCCAATAACTGAGCAGACTTGCAGCTGACAGGCTGCTGTTTTGCTACAAATTCCTGACTGTTCGCTCACCTCTCCACGCGCTGCATTTTCCCTGTGAATCTGGAAAAACGTGAGGGCTGTTTGTGATAGCTGTGTAATGGTTGACACAGGGGTATACACAGCATGGACTTTCACACGTGGATCTGTATGGGCTTTATAGCAGCACGTTGCAGAAAAACGAAACCAAACTCTTTTATCAATTCCCAGGCTAATGACTTTATTACGTGACAAATGATCTGAAAACTGAGAAGCCACATATCCGCATCACCCTTTCTCTCTGGCAAACACTTGACCTGTTGCTATGGCTGTGCTGTGCTTTTCCCCCTTTCCCATGCCTTTCCTAAAATGACAGCTATGCTGTTTTTAAATGTCATTGGCTCTGACATTTGCACGGCCCTGGTGTCTTGGTACTGTACCTGTGTGCACTGCTCCCTACCCAGCCTCCTGGAGAGCCACCTTGTGCTGCAGCAGCCTCGGGGCTGGCCCCTGATGTTTTGGGGTGGTGGTAGGGGTGTGGGTTGCTGCCTTGTTTTGGTCTTTGGTAGGTGGGATGTGCAGTTGTGTGCAGCTGAGTGATGCGCTCTGGGTCCTCATAATGGCGTGATCATGTGTTGCTTTCCTCCTATTACTCCTAGCGAGCTCCAGTGATGCTTTTGACTGTCTGCGTGCTTGCATCCCTGCCTTGCATGTTAATGAAAGACATCACTCTCTTTAGCCCCTCTCAGCTTGGACAGGATACTCTTTGTTTACTCTGTTTATTTCAGTCTGGCCTACTTGTAGATCCTGGGCTACCCCGGAGCGGCCCATTTCTGCTGAATGGAAGTGGGGGCTGTGTGGGTGCTTTGTCTTGCTTTCAGTTTGGGATCTGGCTGGGCTGTGTTGTTTTATGGCTGATGGGTGGGAGTGGAGAAGGGGGGAGTGCAGGGAGGAAGCAGAGAGCAAACTTTTTTTTTTTTTTGATTCACTACACATCTGCCAAAAGCATCCTTCGAGTTGGACATAAAGAAAAATAAAAGGCAGAGTCCTTGCAGGACTGAAGTTAACCCCATGTCTAATTTTTAGCCTAGAAAGCAGTGTGTGGGTGCTTAGAGAGAGAGGCTGCAGTGTTTACTGCTCTGGAATTTAATGACACAGCATTCAAACCTAAACAAGGTTGGAGAGAGGCAAATGGTGAGGGGAGCAAAGAGGGGGGAAAGCGAGGAAAAGGAGCTCTCAGGCTCTGGACCTGGATTGAATTACAAGAATAATATGGCTTATATTGACAGTGAAAGCCTGCATATGGTTTTGTGTTTCTTTGTGCAGATAAACAAGAGAAGAATGAGATAGGGAGTGTGTGTTTTGCAACTTGATAACCCTTTGTGTGGAGCCAGAAAGGGTGGCTGTGGCATCACCAACCAACCTGTCTTTATCTCCCCCAGACGTCTGTGTGCATCTGCTGTGGGCTTCTGACTGCCAGAACAGACCTCTTGGGGTGATGCAGGTCTTCTCTTACGTCCTGGGAGTGCCATCACCCTAGACTGGGAGGCATGTACATGCATGTGGTGCAGATCTAAACGTAGCCACGTCACTGTCTGCAACATGACAGAAAACCTGCAGTTAGATGTGGGTTTATGTGTCTATTTCTACATCTATAAAGCCAGTCTTTCTCCCCTTTAAAGATGTGTATTTTCCTAGTTTCATGTGATACTCTGTGCTACCTCCTTTGATCTGATGTTAGCATTGTCAGATAACCTGACAAAGCTGGTGCAGTGTCTGTTTGTGGGAACGTAAAGCAGGAAATCAAGACAATTGGCTGTTTCCCACTTGACTAAATGCTATTTGCAGCCTTCAGCAAGAGCTGGACCTCAGTTTCTGAGACGAGCATCAGGTAGAGCTGTGCTGTAGCTCACCCCAGCTTCTTCCTGCACTGGTGGGATCTCAGCAGGGTGAGCCTGCTTCTGGGGGAGCAGGGTGTGTACCTTGGAGACCCTTCTTTAGAGACACGATGTCCTAGGCTTCTTTGCACTTGCAGTGTTTCCCATAACTGTGTTTGCAAAATACCCCTGAATGTGACACCAACTTTAAGGAACATTTATGGAAGCTGAGACAGTATTAGGGTACACAAAGCAACTGGTAGGTTTTATGTGACAGAAAAAGGGGATGAAGCATCACTGTCTTGCTGGTAGTGTGTGCCGACCCTTATCCTGGTCTTTGCACATTGTAAGAGGAACAGCTGTTAAAACCCCAGGTTCAGCGCCTTTGCCCAGAAACTCAGTCAGAGGCCGCAAGCTGCTGTGCAGAGGTTGTTTATTCTAATGTTATCTATAGCTGCGGTGTCCTGCACAGCCGCAGGTCCACCCAGCAGCCGAAATACCCTGGTTCTGCCCCCTGGATGGGCGTACCGTGATTTATATACCCTGTTACAAACCCAACCAGAGGACGGTACGTGTCTTTATTTATAACTTTATACCAATTAATTCTAACCTGTTCTAGACATGCAATTTCCTGTCTTATCTCTATTCTACCAATGAATCTGTGCCCCCGTCACCAAGAATATGGTGGACAGTGGAGAAGAAGAAGGAGAAGGTGACCACACCCTTTAGACTCCATCTTAACCTCCCTGTACATATTTTACCCCCATGTACATATCATCTAACATTCTATATACTATATTTCACCCTGTGCAAATTAACTATTAATGCTTATATTAAACTCTTGTGGCCTGTAATTCATCTCTCAGAGTTGGCAAAGTTCTCCAAGGACAAAGATCAAAGGCAGTGCCCTCTGGGGTACTCAGCTCGACTCCTGGACCCCCATTTCTGGGTGTCCGATCCCCTAAATTAGATAGAGGTATGTCGTGGGTTCTGACAGTAGTGAATGATGGTGACCCATGCAATGAAGGTGGTAGTGGCCATGACAGATGCCTTTGCTCTTCTGGACTATACCATTTTTCCTTTGAGGGAGGAAACAATTCCTTTTTATATTACAAGGAGTGGTGTGCTGACTGTGTGGCTTTTGCCTAGAGCAGCTCTAACATCTGTTTTTGTGCGGGGCTGTGTGAGTGCTTCCCACAGACCTCAGCAGCTGCCCCTAGAAGGAGATGCAGACTTTACTGATGAGCATCATCATGGTTTTGGTACCCCTTAACCCATGTTTTGGTTGTTCCTTTTGACATACTTCATGCTTGCTTTATTATTAAATGCTGCATGAGGGGAAGAGGCAATGGCTGGGGCAACGGGTAGCTGTTAACTGGAAAGGGGATGATGTTGTTTGTGGCAGCACAGCAAGTGAGAAGAGACTCCCTAATCATGCTCCTGGCTTTCCTCAGACTCTCAGTGTGATTTTGGGCAAGTGTGACTGGGGCAAAGCTTTCTTCTTTTCTGGGTAAGCAAATCTCTTGCTTCACCTTGGGCCTCTTTTATCCACCTGCAAAACAGTAAAGATGGTGTTCTGGAATAGATAGGTCTGCTTTTTGATCAGGTTATGGTGAAACATTTTGAACAACTTCTCTGGGGCCTGTTAGATTTGGAAAGGCTGATATCACTGCTGTCTTAAATGGACTGGGACGCTCAAAGGCCAGAGGGAGTTTAAATGTTTTCACAATATTCACAGAGCAAGTGGGGCTGTGAGTTAATGCCAGGCATGAGTTCTGGCCTACGAATGAAGGTATCTGAGTGAGGTGGGTCCCCAGCATAACAGAGCTGAAGGATACTTCTCTGCTGTTCTACGCCATCCTTGACCACTGCCCTTTGATGAGTTTTTGGTGGCAGCTGCCGAATGACTATACCCAAGATCTTTCAGAGCAGAGGTCTGCATCATTAAAATGACATCTGGCTCATGAGAATGGTGTAGGGGAACTTTGCCACGTGTTATGTCTTTTGGAGAGTATATTTGCACGTTCATCACATAACCCTCTGGAATTTGCTATGTAGACTGCTCTTCAAGCAGCGTGTACTGCTAAATTAAAGCCAGCTCTGGCCTGACGTGCAGCAGCAGTTAACCCAGACAGCTGAGCTACAGAGTGTTTGGGCTGAGAGAACGGGATAATGTGTAGTTGCAAAGGTAGCAGCATGCAGGTAGAGCCAGTGTAGTCACAAACTGGACTTTACCTTGGACTCCAGAAGAAGTAGGGACCTTCACCTTGAAGAGCAGCACAGTAGGGGTTATGTTTGAACAGGAGGATTCCAATAGCTGTTGTAGTAAACTCAATGGGCTTTTACACATGAACTTAAAAAACCAGGACTATTTCTTGGGCGTGACTGTCTTCTCTTCAGTTTTGTCTGTAGTTGCACTGGCCTGGAAAGAATGAGGTTGGGATAAAACCTTTTAGTCCTTGAAATTAGGAAAGAAAGCAACAGAGTCGGGCTGTGACAAATAAGAGCAACTCTGTTATTTTACATGAAATTGTAACCTGCTCACATTACCTGTCAATTTGGAGTTTAGAAGCATCCTGTGTTGTTCATCTTATTGCACGTGGAGAACCCCACATTCAGAAAGCCAGTTCTTCTATGTCAGCAAGACCACTATGTATAATAATGGCCAGGTATCAGTTGTAATACTAAAATTATAGCAGGCCCAGATTGGTTATTGTGAACAGTTGTTATCCATAAGCCAACAAATTTAGCAGAGTCTTAACTTCATTAGCAGTGTCTAAATGCATTAGCCATATGCTCCTCAGCATATGGGTAAATACATAACAATTTATTTTCATTAGGGTTTTCTTACACATGCTGCTAACCCAAGCTCCACTAGAAAAGTTTACAGCATGACATGTCTTTTCAGATAAGAAGCTGGCTTTCTGTACATCAAGTCATCCTGAAAGGGTGACTCGCAAGATACTTCCCTGTCCTTTCTGGGAATAGGCATGTACAGCTGCTGAGGGTCTGATCCACTGCATTTACCTAGGCTTGGTTTCTGCAAGGCTTTATATTAAAATGAATAATAGAAGGCTTTGGAGAACTGCCTGTTCAAACACGTGCTGTTAAATCCCTGGTATTCATTGTGTGCTGCCTTCTGGTTTCCTGTGGTGCACCACCACCTGGTAACTTCAGAAGACTCATGACCCTCTGGGTTCTTCCCACTTCCCCCCTCCCCAGGTAGGATGTAGAGTTGAAATATAAACTTCACCTAAGAGGGACTGAGCATGAAATTAGGTGGTACTCGTGGCCTGTAGTCAAATGAATGCACTGCTGGAAAGGCAGGGTGAGTTTGTGGGGTGGGCACTGGGCAGGGCTGTGAGGGCTTCAGTAGCTGCAAAGTGGCACGGATCTAACCTGGCCATTGTGTGCTCAGGGCTCTCCTGATTTCTCAGAAATAAATAAAAATCTGTTTTCTTGAGAGCTTTTCTAAAAAAAATTTTTGATAAACATTTATGCAACTTGACCTAGAAACGTGAGTTGCCTGGAAAGACATCGAACTATAAGAAAGGACCGATTTTATCAGAGAGGTAGAAAGTTCAAAAGTTAATCTATTGCTCCACAGCCTCAGAGGCCTCGGCGCATGTCTAAATTTAGATGGTAATGTGAAACAAGAATCAACTGGAGCTGGCTTCTATTCAGGTTTTTTTGAGACCTGACTGGGTTGTTTATTGTAGTAGGGTGGTTTTTTGGTTGGTTGGTTTTTAGAAAACAACAATCAACAGAAAGCCTAAACAAACCTGTGTGCTTTGAAAAGAAATGTATTTCAAATTGCTCTATTTTCTTTTTGTCTTTGTCATCATGCAGTGCTGATGAATGGATGAGTGAATTAAATGGGAAGTCTTGGGTTGTCCTTGGATGTTTTAACTGTTCATTTTGTTTATTAACTATTAGCCTTTTTTCCTGCTTAAATTTTCTAGTTTTGTAATATTCTATGAATTTTAGAAGATTTATGATAAGGTAGAGGGAAAAGTGAAGTGTTCTTTGGACAGTTGCACTGGGACAGTTAAATATTCAGGTAGCAAAAACAACTCGCTGAACATTGGTAACTTATTTTACCTCAGTGCAAGAAAATTGAAAACTACAAGCAAGAGAAAAAGAAATTGAAACTGAGCTACATGTTTCAAAATATTCTCAAATATGTATTTTCATAATAAAATATGCAAGAAATAAACATTAAAATAATTGCAAATTAGTCTTTGCTATTTGCTGCATTTCCATAGTTTTTGTGCATTGTATCTGATGGCTTTTTTTGTTTCTGTGAGTATAGAAAACCGTTAGCTTTCATAGGCAGGATGATGCCTGGGGTGATTTTGGTAGGATTAGTGAAAGTTGGGTAAAGGAGCTGTAAGAAGTCACCTACAACGGTGAGTTGAAATATTCTCTGTGAAGTTGAGTGGGACTTTAAACATGGTTGTTTTTTTTCTCCTGAATGGTGCTTTTCCTGTTCCACTCAAAAGGGAAAAGGGGAAAAAATTGCATGGAAAGGGCCGGTCTTGGAAGGAAGTCTCTCTTTGGACACACAGAGAAAGGCGATGGGGAGCCCCACAGTCTTCACTGATTTGTCTCCATTTGCTTTTATTTCCATATATGAGAGAAAACAGTGGGTGATAAGTCCTAGATAGGATAAGGAACGTTGTGGCTCTAGAGAGTAGTCTAGGAAAGAAGCACAAAGGGCTATGGATAAGGCATTGCTGATTGATACATTATTTTTTTGAAGGTGTGAACACATCTGCCTTGATCTGTTAATACGCTGCAACATGTGGTGTGTTGTAAAAAGCATGTGACGAGGCAGAAGGAGCAAGGGTAGCATTTGATTTATCCATATTTTTGTTCCACTTCTGAAGGCAATCTAGGATAGGAGCACCTTGCAGACAAGGCGGAGTGGAAAAGGCACTTGATCACAGAAAAAGGGAAATGGGAGAGCTTTGGGGAAAAAAAAGCTGTTGGTGACCTTATACCAGAGGTCTCTATTTTAATAAAGAGTCTCATAAAGTTCATCACAGATAGAATTAGGGACCTTGCAAGTATCTTGTACTTATATTTGTGTTTATATTTTTCCCTACCTTTTTTTTTTTTTTCTCCCCAATGCCCCAGGGAGCCATCTCTAAGACCTCATAAACGTGAGATTTCATTTTCTAATGCTATTTCATTTCCTGGATGGAGGACCTGCCACAAGAAGACCAGACCTCAAATTATAATAGCCCTATAAATAACTCCCTAAGGCAAAGGGAAAAAAGAAAGCCTTTGAAAGACAACCGCAAATGCAAAAATGGAGGTTCTGGGTTCTTGCTGAACCAGACTAAGCAGTTCTAGTTAGGACATGGTTAATTTTTGGGTTTCCCCGTTTATCTCTTTGCATTTGTTTACTTACAAAATTATACCTCAAAAGTCCTCAGAGGTCTTTTGCTTGAGCTTAATTTTCTACAGTGTTTTGGTGCCTTTTGGCCTGTCTTTAGATCCTGCTAGAAAATGGAGTTTCCAGGTAAAATTGAAAACAATTCGACAAACTGACTAAAACAAATACAATGATGGATTGAGTAAAAATAGTCTGAAAATGCAACTTTTTCTTCTTTCTGGGAGAAGTTGTTTTAATTCAGCAGACCCAGACAGTCTGCCTGCTTTCTACTGGAAATCTGTGCAGAATTGGCACATCGACTAGAATAAAAACATTCCCGAGGAATCGGCGTGTTCTGTCAAAACATTTGAACAGCTCCTGTCTCCCAGAGCACAGCACTGCTCCGGAGACAGCAAGGGAGCTCTGCAATGCGTGGTGCAGGCTTCCCCTCCAGCCTCCCATCTCACATCCACCTTTCTGCATGAGCATGGGCCAAGTGTTTCAGGTTCAATTATATTTAGCTGTGGAGGTAGTACAGTTTACAAGAGCACTTTGCACCATGGCGTGACCTGTGTAAGGCTGTCCTTCCTCTGTTCCCACTAAGGCTGTGTTGTACATGGAATCTTTTAGGTTGCAAAAGACTCTGGAGTCCAACCGCTAACCCAGCAGTGCCAAATCCACCACCAAATCATGTCTCTAAGTGTCACATCTACATGTCTTTTAAATACCTCCAGGGATGGTGACTCAACCACTTCCCTGGGAAGCCTGTTCAGCGCTTGACAGCCCTTTTGGTGCAGAAGTTTTTCCTACTGTGTGAGGGAAAAGTCGTGAAGTTAAGGTTGGAGGATCACAGTATCTTCCTGGAGTGGGCTGGGTCAATATAGTGGCTGGGGACAGGTAGGCTGGCAAATCTGAGCTCCAGGAGAAGTCCTGCTGTGCAGGGATGGGATTCCCCCCTGACAGAGGTCTCAGTGTCTCTTGCTGCTGCATGACTCTGCTACATGTGAGATTACCCTCTGGCAGCAAAGTTCAACCTCTGTGTTGTGGAGTAATAATAATAATAATAATTTTTATTATTTGATCAATTAAAAAAAGAAAATGGAAATGTTTGGCTAGAAAGTGGTACACAGCAATTACAGTGTTTAACAGAGCGAAGTGTGATGAAATTCAACCTTTTCAGCTAGACACTGCTTGCTTTACTTTTGCTCAGTAGTATTTTAGTCCCCCAGCACTGAGATTAAGGGGGTCTTGCTAGTAGGCTCTGCTCGGTATGAATGAGACTGGTAAAATCAGGCCTGCAGACAATTTACTAGAGATACTGTCTGTCTGTTATTGAGACTAATTGCTTAGGAATGTAATTGTATCATTCCTGTTACCAAAATTGATATTCCCTGCCTGACTCCAGCTAAATGAGTTTTTATTTTTGCAGAATTTCTGGGCTGTTGCGTGGTAAGGCATTGTGGTGGACAGCAGGCAGTCAGTGTTTGAAACAAATGAGGTTTTTCTTCATACTTGGCATAGAGGTGTGTCTTAAGCAGTACTTTACTGTGCGGATGCACTAGCAGATGGTGTCCTTTAAGGCTGTGCATGTGACAGTAGCCTGTTTGAATGAGTATCCATGCTGGTTTTAACACTAGCAGGAAATTAAAGGCCAAATAAGCTACTTCCCTTCCCCCTCTCTTTCCGGTAAGCGAGGCACCAAGAAAGTGCCCGGCTTTTCCTGCTGAAAGCACTCCTCACAGCGATGCTGTGGCTGGTATGGAATAACAGCATGGTCACACCCACACGGTGCTGAAACTCTACACCCTTTCTGTAACCAGGGCAGTCTCCTACCTGCTTGTCTGAGCCCCCTCCAGCAGAAAAAAGTATTTATAAATTAGCATAAAAGTAAACAAGGTGGGGAAGGCAAGCAGCCCGATGTATGTGCTGAACTTGCACTCCGTGGCACAAGCCCAGAGAGCAATTCAGTATCATTTAGGTACAAGTGGCATCACTGAGAAATGTGATGGAAGACAATGACCTGTGCCAGCTGGAGCAGGGAGGGCAGAGGTGGCTCACAAACCAGCCCTAGATCCGCATGGATCAGTGTCAGCACAGCAGACTTGCAGGGGATGGGCTGTGAACGTTGCATTCCTAACTCTATTACTTATCCCCTGGGCCAGAGGGGCCAGATGTGTTGCATTGCATAGGCAACATATTTAATCTGTGAATGATCATTCCTGATGGATCCCCTCCAGACAGTCCAAAAGTTACATTACTGAGCCCCAGACTACTTCATGTAGAAAGACAAGACCACCCAATCCAGTGCCTTTAGGGAAGGGAGAAGGTGGAATTGCTGTGATTTCACATTTTATCAAGCAGCTGTATGCTCCATGGACAAAATGCTTATATACTGGTGTCTAACCCAAGGCAGCTAAAGCCATGCTTTAGTACCCAAAAGTGGAACCATATGATTTGTCACAGGAGTTAACAGGTGTTGGTACTTTTAAATCTTGCTATAACTCCTTTTATTTAGTTATGCAAAGTCTAGCCTGCTGCACTTAATTTTGTCTTAAGCATATACTATGCTGACAAAATATGGTCACCTTTGGGACTTAGGTTTCTGGAAACTGAGGTTTCCTATCCCTGAAAACCTGGGACATGGCTCTGAGCAACCTGATCTAGTTGAAGGTATCCCTGCTGATTCCAGGGGGGTTGGACTAGAAGGCCTTTAAAGGTCCCTTCCAACCCAAGCTATTCTATGATTCTATGACCAAATAGATGAAAAGGTAATTCATCACAGTATGGCCATATGGGAGGGGAAACCATGTTCAAATCCTTCCCATAACAATTATGGCAAAGATATGTTAAAAGGCTTTAAGACCTTGCACAGTGACGAGCCCATCTTTTGATAGGAGAGGTCACTGACTGCAACAACAGTGCCAGAATTGAAGCCTCTTGATATATTATATTACTGTCTTGCAAAGATCTGAGACTCGGGTTTGTGCAGATTTACCACTGTCCTAACACAGGGGCATTCCCTTGATATGCTGAAAGCTTATCGTCTGGAGAGGGAGACTTGGAAGAAAGGAAGTGTGCTTGCAGTTTTATGGGCAAGGAAACTGAAGGCTGTGGCTATAACAAGTTTGCTTCACCACCCACTGAGATCAAGGGCTGAGTGCCCTCTGTCTACACTGGGCATGGGAGCAGGTAGACTCCTCTGAGCTTGTGCAGAAGAGGTTGTGACAAAGGCTGTGGACTGCATCTGCACCCAGTGGGCTTTGGCACAGTGCCACAATTGATGCCACCTTCCCAGAGTCCCCTGTTGCTGCAGGAAAAGCTTATATTACATGGAGGAGGATAATGCCTCAAAACATTCCCACTGGAATAAATAAGTACCTTAAGCTGAGAGTTCAAACCCAACTTGCTTTTCTACTGCTTTTGTAGTCAGTCTGGTGATTTTCATTTGGCCCAGGAAAAATAGAAATAAGTGTTAAATTCATGCTTAAAAGATTGCTTCTCTTCAGAGAGATTTGTTATCCTTTTTCTCATTTTCAACAAGTAAACTTGCTTTTGCAGCAGAGATTTTGACATTAAGTGTCTTGATAGAATAATAGGCATGAGATGGATTGCAATCTATTGCCTCAAGACTTTGCCAATCATAAACTAAAATCAGTTAATGCATTGAGTTAAATCTTGCTATATTGGGCAATGTGCTAGTAGTATTAAAAAAATCAATCCAGAAATATATTGATTATATTATCTCCATAGCAACAAACAATAATAGGATAATGTTAGCTTAATAATTGTGCTTTGTGAAAACCTTTCAGAATAATTACTGCATTGTGGTCTTTTCACAATGTGGAATGCAATAACGCTTCTTCCTTGACTGCAGTCACCATCAGCACTGCGTCAAGAGATGTTGTTTTTGTGTGCATGCATATGTATTCATGGGTAATTTTGCTCCGGGTGAAACAATTCAGCAGACTATTTTGGGATCCATTTTTAAATGGTCAAGACCACAAATTGGCAATTGTTTTCCGTGTGGCTTGTTTTCTCCCACCCCCTCTGACAACTGACTACTGTAAAAAGAGGTCGTTAACATTCCTTCTCCTGCCTCTTTCTTTACAAGGCACAAAGATTTTGGCATGTAACAAAACTAAATGTCCAGCTTCTCTGTTAAGGATTTGTGGGAGAGAGGAACTCTGCTCTAAAGACAGTGCTTCATATCTCTTCCTTTAATGGAATTTAATCTATCATCCTCTAGGAATGACTTGTTCTGCAGGAGCTGAGATATTTGCCTGTATTTTAGGGGACCTGGTTCTCTTGTGCATCCTACATTGTCATATAAATAATAACCTGAGGTTGTTATGAATATATAGAGATACTTTCTAACATATAAGCAGGGAGGTGTACATATAACATTTTTAGCCTGAAATTTTGGCAGGAGAGTCAGAGGACTGATATATGCACTCTTCATCTGGGTCTTGCTCTTTACTTCCACATCAACCCTGTAATTTATATCTTGAGTTAAAAAGAGGCATTAACACAAATCCATAATGAAGAAGCCAAGTTTTTAGAGTGGCTCTGTGTAAGCTCTCCTCAGCAACAACAAAAACATCTCTGTATTATCAACCCTGTGTTCAGCACAAATCCAAAATATAGCCCTGTACTAGCCACTGTGAAGAAAAATAACGCTACCCTAGCCAAAACTAGCACAACTGTGGTAAAACCCCCCAGTTTAATTCATGAAGTTTAGGCAGGGCTTAAACTGTCCTGTGTCTGTGAAAGGTCTTGGGGTCCTGGCAGTAGATCTGGAGTCTGTTCTCCTTTTGGTCATGCCAGTATTTCCTGCTGATCAAGGGCTGGGTTTAGAGATCAGCTGGCACTGCTGCTAAATCTTGCACTGGCAGGAGCTTCCCCACGGCTTTTGCAGGGTGCCCTATGCTGTTCCCAGTGGTATGGTGGGATTGCCGCTTTACTTCCAAGGACATGAGTGTCCTAGGATGTCACATTCTCTAATGGTCACTCCTCCATCCCTTTTTCTGTGGGACAAACACTGATGTCAGACAGGTTAAACTTTTAGCACTTCTTCTAACTGTGCATCATTTTATTTTGATTCTTACTTCTGAAGAGATTTTGTCATTCAAATGTCCCATAATTGGTCTTCTTAAAGGACACCCTTTTCTTTGAAGACCTTCAGGAGAAAGTCCCTGCTTTGAATAAGTGACCCTCTTGGACCTGGGAATGTGCAAACCCTCTGCTCTGTACAGGTGTACTGTGTACATAAGAGAAGCAGGAGAGTGCAAGAGTGCTGACAGTTTTCCATCTGAGATGATGTCTTCATCAGGAGCTTGGTTGTGCTGTTTTCCTCTCCAGTCCCTCCAGGTGGTTGCTTTATGGGGAGGATGTGATGGAAAGGTTGTTTTATATCCCTGGCAGTGGTTACTTTCTGCCAGTGGCCCAGCCTCCTAGGGATGTGGTTAATTCACAGGGAGAGGGAGGAGCAGTGATTGCTCTTGACTTTATGCCTTATGCCAGAGCATCTAGTCCTGCATAAGTGTTGTAGTGAATGAGGGTGCCAATTGCCTCTCTCCTTTCCTGTGTGCAGATGAATTCAGTTATGAAAGGACAGCTAAATGCACTGGTTCCTCTGGAAAATATCTGGTATTTGCAGGTGTGTAGCATCATTCACTAAAAAAAAAAAAGCAAGCCCAGATGGCTTGACAAGGTGTTTTTTTTTCTGGTGCTGCTGCAGAATCCAGCTCTGAGTGATGATCTAGAAACAGAAATGAATGGCTGACAGGAGCCAATTCAATCCCCACCTCCAAACCTCAGTTCTTCTGTCTATGAAATTGTCACAGTTGAAATTCTGACTGTGCTTGACACATCCTGTGCTTGCCCTAGGTGCTGGCCAGTGATTTTACTGATTGCTAGAGCTCCCAAATTCTCATTCCACTGCAGTCTCCTGTTTAGTTTCCTTGTGCTATCTCAGCTCCTGATGCTCTCTGCAATCCTCTCTCCAGCCCACACAGGGATTGGCACTGTGTGTTTCTGTCTGCCTCTTGCTAATCCCTTTCCAGGGAGGCCTGATATGGCTTTCTAGTGTTTCTGTTTTTTGTGCTCAGATCCTACCAGCTACCACATGGGTGGTTTGGGTCTTAAACAGGGTTTGGCTTCAAGACAGAATATGAAGAGTAACTTACCGTATGAAAACAAGGAGATTTTGCTAGAACAGTTATTTAAAAATAGGTGAAGAGTCAACTGCCTGCTGTAATGTGGCTGTTGGGGCTACAGCTTGCTGTATTCCCAAAGGGATAAAACTATTCTGCACAGGATCCTACAGCACACCTCTGTCTACAGTGGTTTGGGGTAGGTCTGTCCTACCTGGTGGCATGTCACTCTGGGAGCAGGATGAAGCATAGGGAGTGTTGGTTCCCGTGGCTAGGCTGAAGATGTTGCTTTGCAGACACATTCCCTCTCCTGCCCTGCTGAATGTATGGGCTCACCTCAAGCCTTGTGCGTGTCAAGCTGACGTGTCTGCCCTTAACCTTGTGGCTTTTACAGAGGTGCCATGTGATAGATGGGAGTAAAAGGGGACCTGTCATGCCTATGCCTGGCCTGTCCATGCTGCAGATAGCAGCATGCTCTGCTCTCCATCAGAGGCCAGTACAATCTGTGGGGACATTTTTTCTGTTTTCATGCTTGAGAGCTGCATCCATACAAGGTGGGAATTAGAGAAGAGGAAGCTAAGCTTGTCTGGCCATGTTAAAATACAGAAATAGTCCTAGTATGCATTAAGTGGCATGATTAATGTCTGTCACATGTAATGATTTTTCCAGGTCTCTTCCCTTGATGTAGTACTCTGCGTGCTGTCTAGGGCTTTGGTTTGGATACTGTTTTGTGTCTTAGCATCATCACAATAAAAGATCACAATCTGAGAGCCGAATTTGTGATTATCTTTAGTTCTTTCAGGTGTATGTTTCATAATTTCAAACTTGGTGGTCACAGATAATTAAGTGGCATTGATTTTATGACCAGTTCATAAACAATGGCAGAGACTCCTAGCAGTATACAAGAGGAATGTCTCTGAGGAGGCCAAGATATCGCCCACTGAATGAGTAATCTTGTGTCCCATAGATGAGGTTTTCTTGAAACCCACCTGTCTAAATAGTACCCACTTAGGCACTAGTGAGCAGTATGAGATGGCCCAGAGCTTGCATCAGAAAAGAAAGCTTAATCACTGTCATCCTAATTCTGTGAAGATGCAAGATTTGCACGTGGATGTGTAATTTTTCTGTTGCTTATTTCAAAGTCTGTTTGCGCTCTCTGGCACCCAAGACAGACTATTTTACAATGGGTTTAGTTAATATATTTTATCCTTTAAAATGTTTTCATGGTCTGAAGGAATCTGCTGCTGGTAGGTCTGAGAAGGAAGGGAAGACTCTTCTGAAGTGGAAAAACTCCTTGGATGAAAGAGTCCCTGTCTCCCTTTCTTGGGAGAGAAGTCAACTTTCATTTCTTCAAATGCCACTTTGTTACCCCTTGAAACAGTGCTGTGTTGTCAGAGTGCTCCCCAAATCTTTGTTTTCCTTAGATTTAGCGACTGTGTCTGTCCTACAAGAAGTTGTTTCCATTTCTTCAAATTCCACAATGACTGTTTTGCTTCTCTTAAGGAAGGCCAGCAAAGAAAACTGATAAAGTACATTCACCTTTAGTGAGATGTGCTGAATGCTTATGCTAATTCGTCTGAGACATTGAGCTCACAGTGAAAATCCACATTGCAGTGGTCCTCTACTGTACAGTGAATTCACTCCTACAGAGAGCACTGTAATTCTCTGTTTTCCTGTTGTAATTTGAGGATGTAGTAATATTAAGGCAGCAAAGGTGGTTAGCCATCCAGTGGAATTACATGTAAGTAGAGATTGTGTAGGAGAGAATTACACTCAGTTTGGAAGGAAGACAACTTAGAAGACATTTAGTGGAAATTACATACTTTAGTAAAAAAAATAAATCCCTCATTCCTTTCTATTTTTTTATATTTTCTTGACTTATTATAAATATATGTTTATCAAAGGATCAGAAACTGCAGTGAGTCTGTAAGACCTCATATGGAGCCTTTCATGAACACACATTGAACAAATTGTAATTTTCTTTGTACGTGTCTTCATAATGACATGTTTTCTGGTTTTGATAAAGGTTCCTAGAAGCCTGAATAGGTGTCATCTGTGACATTTACTATGAAGTAAAATAAGGGCCTAGCAGGGGTAAGTGTTATCTAGACAATAGTCCTAGTAAAAATAGTAAGTTTGCAATTATATCTCTATAGCAGATATAAACAAGGTCTAAGCTAGCAGCAGGTAACTTTCAAATAGATAAAAAGAAATATTATTCAAGCCAGTGTAATCAGACTGGAGAATTCATCATTGCAATAATCAGGGAGTTGAATACAGCAGCTGGAATAATTTGAGGGTCTGGATAATTTTATGACTAATTACATTTGTAGCTATGCATACTATACGAGTAATTCAATCTTAAGCTAATAGTTGGGTGAAGAAGAAACCTTCCTCTACTTAAAGCATATTAGAGTTAGCCGTGCATATAGGGTTCTTTTCCTCATGCCTTTCTTCAAAGCCTCAGGCATGTGATATGTCTGAAAACTCAGAAACAGATCAAATTTGTTGATATTCCTTTCCTTTCTCATATACTGTCTGTGTTTCTGTGGCAGAGAAGGAATGTTTTCGTAAGCTACCAAGGAGGAGGATTGTGAAACCTTCAGCCTGTTGCTGGCTCTACCATTGACTTCTTGTGTGGCATTTCGCAAATTTCTTAATCTTGTGTACTTCCAACTCCCCACCTGTGACAGATGGGCATTTTAACATCCCAGAGATGTTGTGGAAATGAAGTTTGTAAAGTGAAATGAGATTGAAAAAAGAGAAAGACAAAAAGAAAGCAAGAATTTCATTGCAGTATGCCAAATTAATGTATGAGACTGTATATATATGAGAATGAGTTGGAAAGTTGAGTCAACTAGAAGTGTGAATGCAGTGTGCACATGTAGAAGTGTAGTAAATCTTTTCCATGAGAAGAGTCCCTCTTATTCTAGAAGTGACTGTGGATCTCCTTGAGGGGCTGGTGTACAGGAGCTGGGTTATTCATCCTACACTTAATTTTTCCAAAGTATCCAAGTCTTGCCTCCTGTGCCTCAAAGCCCTTCTTGAGGCTCTTGTCCCCACTGTTCTGAGTAGAAGGCTCCTCTAAAATCTTGCTACTTTGATAGTCAATAAATTCTAGATAATTTCAAGCAAAATTTATCCACAGCCAGTTTATACTACTTTGATCTTTTAGTAATGTAGGCCTTTATATTAAATAGATATTTTTCTCTCCCTGGTGATTCCTCCCAATACAGTGCTAGACAGCAAGCATGTCTCCTCCCTTTGGTCTGCTAAAATGAACCTTTGGTTAGCTAAAATGGACTCTCCTAATTATGACTTGTAAGACAGGCCTTCTGTTCCCTGAAGATCCTTGTAACCCTTTTCTCCACTTGTTCTGTTTTTAATTCATTCCTTTTGAATGTGGCAGCTCATCAGATTTACATGCAGCATTCCAGAGAAAGCCTATCCCAGATACTCTACATCTGTAGTTTCCATCATACTTTTTTCTGTCATACATTTTCCATCATCTTTATCTTACGGTTAATGTGTCCATCCAGGTTTTTCATTCCTGTCTTATTTTCAAGCAATCACCTGCTACTGCAGAAGTTCTTGGAGATAACATAGTCTCTCTTTAAGGGCGTGAAGCTTTGCTTTCAACCAAAGACTCTCCTATGTTGCTATGGTTCAGGTTCTTCAGGTCATCCAGTTCTTCTGGTATGACAATCTCAGTTTCTCTGCTTGCTGAGGAGAGGATCTGTCTTTTCAGAACCATGAACTTCACTGAATCCTGACTACCTTTTGTGCTGAATTCAGTCCTCCAAACATTGACCAAGGTTTGTGCCAGGACTGACCCTAGAGAAAACTGTGGATTTCTTCTTTTCCTGGCTGTACCTTTTCTTTCTACTCAGTCCATACTCACTTCCCTACAGCTTTGATGTTTGCCGTCTTTTGTTTTTTATCCTGATTTTCATTCTTTTGGGTGTGACGAAGGTTCACCAGCCACCAGACAAAATGCATTACTGAAATCTGTGTGCATCTTTCATTGTTCCCTCATCTAGAAAACACGTCATCTTCCCAAAGAAAGATAGCAAGCAGTGTATCCCATTTCCCACTCCTGTGATCCTTTTTCCATTAAGTATTTGCTGTGAAGTGGGGTGCCATGGGGTGCCTGAGGGGCTGTTAACTGGCTGGAGTTGCTCCATCCAGCCATGCCACTTGGGCAGTGCAGGTGTTTTTGACTCTGATGTTAAAAACATATGGTGGGGTTTGTGAGGAAAATCTGAGGACTCAGGGTCCCCCGCACTGAGAAATCTTGCATGCTGTTGAGTTCAGGCTTGCAACTGTGTGTTTGCTTGCTTGGCTTTCCCTCCCTCCAGCTCTTCAGTTACCAGCCTATTAGAATCAGCCATTAACCTGGTCAATGGGGAGAAACAGCAAATACCAGAAAGGATGATGTGCTTTTCTTAATTTCTGTTTGGAAACCTGACTGGTTGAAATGGTAAATGTCTCAAGAAAAAGCTGGAAAGGGTCCAAAACATGTCTTGCTTTTGTAATGCTGACACACCCAGGTGGAAAAGGATGGGATGAGTGCTTCACTGGTGAGTGGTCTTTGGGGGCAAGAAGGTAGTGCCCTGCCAAAGCTGCCAAGGTGGCTTTAAGCTGGGGTGCTGAATGGGCATGACTGATATATATTGTGCCATCTGATCCTTTTGGGTGATGGGATTGGTTGAGGTGATATCCGGATGCCTTCTTACCCTTTTTGTGATATGACTTGAACCCAAAGACCTTGGTCCTCTCTGAGTGGGAGAGGTAACAGATGACAGAAGAAGAAGGGGGTAATGAAAGGCACAGGGTAAGGGCAGAGAGAAAGGAAGAGCTCACACAAGAGGGGAAATAACCACGTTTCAGGGAGGGACTGAAGCCGTTTCTCTGAAGTGAGACAACAGCTCTTTGTTAAGGACAGCAAGGACTAATACAGCACACAGCAATAAACCTGCCCACTTAGTTTTTATTACAGATCTGAAAAGGTAGAAGGAAAGAAATTTACAATTTGTTTGGTATTTAGTTCAGGTAATTTTTTTTTAAATTGTTTAATGAGAACACATTGTCCAAATTTTCATATGCAGATTCAATTAGTGTTCAGTTAATTAGCCTTTACAGATGAGATTAACTTAATTACATAACACTAACCTCTCTTAATAACTATTAAGGGTACGAAGGCTGCCTTTAATAAATTTAGAAGGGCTATATGTGTTTTTTAAAATCTGAAATGACACACACATAAATTAAACCCAATTACACACAGAGGACAACCATTAATGGTAACGATCAAAGGAAACAAACTATGTACATAGCTCAGAATCAGGCTGCTTAGAAGTTCATGCTGTGTTCCTCCTCTTGTCTGCTGGCATCCTAGTGATTTCACTAGGATTATTACTGGAGATGATGTACAGTCTGGGGTCATTCCTTCAAAGAGGGCTGCAGACTGATACAAGGTTGCTCTAATTAAATGTTAGCTTGTGTTAAAAAAAATTATTTTGGGTACTAGGTTATTAGCAATTTTCTTTTTCAGGTGGTCTAAGGAAAAAAGATGTGCGAAAGCCCATTGAAGGCTAAAAATCTGATCCGTAAATGTCATTCATTGTCATTATGTACCATAAATAACTGTATAGATTTTTTATCTCTTGATATGAGGTGTGCACTCAAACAATGATGCTGTGCTTATTAATATCACAATGAAACAGAGCATCACATCTGATATCGGGTAATAAGCGTGGAGCATGTATGGGACCAGTTATGGGTGTGGCATCTTGGGCTTCTGAGTCACAAGTTTGAATCCAGGGTGTCTTGGTAAAGTGACTGACATCAGATAATATCTGGTACTTTTCAGAAGGCAGCAACAAAAGAAGCCTTTTTCCCTTGGCTGTTCTTGCATGGGTAATGTTTCCCACTTGCAGTGAATTTTGATGGGCTCATCACATCCGTCTCCACAGAGCTCTCTAGCTTTTGTGACATTCAATACACTACAAAATTCAAGGGCTGCCCTCATTGCATTCTCTAGGACCCATTCGGGAGTCCAAATTTTGAGTTACTGTCAGGAGCATGCATCTGCTGGATCCCAGCTTTGTGGCCCACTTCAAACCATTTTATCTCATGACCCTGAAGGACTAAAGTGAAATTCATAAACCACATCATTTGTTTTCCACCTGCAGGAAGCTGAAATGTTCAAAGCATCCTCCATACAATCTGAGTCATTTCCCATTTGCAGCCAGGAGATCTGCAGGTATTGAGCAACTAAAAGGAATAGTTTGGATATGCCTCATGTTAAACACCCCAAAAATCAAAATGCATTGCTTCTCTCTGAAATACTGCCTCCTTCTGAAAACTTTGGCTTAGTGCCTACAACCATTTTCAGCAAAGAGGGAAGATGACATTGCTGCAGATTTTTTCCTTGCTGTGAGGAACTAGCAAGGTGAATATGCAATGAGGAGGAAATTGCTGAAGGATCTGTCTTGGAGTGGCAGCGTCTATTGAAGAAAAGGAGAGGGGATACTTGAGCAATTGCAGCCCTTTCATGTATGCAGCTCAAGCTGAAGCTTCAACATTTGGTATCTCAAGAAAAATGGTTGACAATGACCAGACTGTGCTCTGTCTGATGTAGACCCAAATCTTGTTCTCTTCTGTGGGGTTTGTACCTGTATCCCTGAGAGCAGAATTTGGCCTTGTGAGTGGTTCTATCCTCAGATGCAGCTGATGATATGTGCTCAGAGGAAGGGGGGAATGCAAATTTCCTGCAGGGAGGCAACCGCCAGCCATGTAAACAAAGAACCTTCTGGGTGTGCAGCAGTCAGCCCACTTGAGCTGCTGTTTCCATGGTATACCAGATGCTGTAAAATATGCTTTCTTCAGGGGAAGAAGCTTTTCCTGCTCCTGCATTATCTTGTTTGATGATGGACTGTCCTCAGGTTGATACCTCACTGGATGGGCCACAGCAAGAAAAGTCCCCCCGGCCCAACCGTTTTCTGAGTTGATGATGATAATTCACATTCTGCAGCTTCCAACCAAAGAAAAACCTAAATGATTTTTTTAAACTTGAAACATCATTGCTAACTATGCTTTTGTTACTAGTGAGTGTTTAATGTGCTACAGTTCTTCCGGGTGCACATGGTGTCATACCATAATACTGTGTATTGTTTTGCTTTTCTGTTTCCTTCTGTTTTCCTCAAAAATCAGAATGCATATTTTTCCCTGATTATTCTGTTCCTAATACCCACGTTGCTTTGTTATAATTCCTGGTTTAGGGAGGTTAAAGCCACTGGGTACAAGCCAGCAGGTACCATTTCTGAGTTTGACTGAAGATCACCCAGTGGATAAATATGAGGAAAGGAAGCAAAGAGAGGTGGTCTCTGCTTCCATTTTCTTGTAAAACAGCTGCTGGTGGTGAGCTGGTGCTTGGTTATATCATACTAAGTAGAAGTGCAATTATAAACATGGAAATAATTGCTTGAAGCAAACCAACCTCAGCCAGTGTAAATAAGTTACCAAAGCACTTATGAGGCTTGCTGTGCTTCAAACATGACTCACGGGAGGAGGAGGAGGAGGATGTTTTAGCACTACCTGTCTACTGGAAGCCGTGTTTGGGGATGATGCTGCAAAACTGGCAGAGCTATGTACATGTGGCATATCCCCTCACTCTGTTCTGAGTCTGTGCAGGTTCATTTGCTTTCCTTGTGGCTATCAAGAGCGAACACAGGTGCCTTTTTATGACTCCAGCTTCCTCCAGCTGAAAGGTGTGCCTTGGTGTGTAAGGGATACACGCACGTGCTCTCTGCCTTGCCTGCACTTTGGCCACCACAGTTCCGTGGGGTTCTGTGTGTGCTGTTGGCTTCTCTTTCTCAGGCCTGCTACCACAAGACCTGCTACCAGGTGCTTACCAGGCCCCTGAAGGAGGCCAGGACAGCAGTGGGTCCCAGGGATGAACCTGAGAGGCAGGTAGTGGTGAGTATGTGTGTGCAGTGGTGCAGGGCATGAGAAAGTGTCCTGGAGTGTAGAGAATGGAGGCTTCTTTTACTCCTGAGGATGCTTGCTCACAGTCTTTCCCAGGTGCTTTTCAACTCCTTCTCTTCCCCCATCCTGCAGGCTTGTGCTTCTCACTTTAGGGAAAAAAATTAAGTGTGGTTAATTTTAAGCCAGTGCAATTATTTAGGAGTCCTGGAGGTGGAAAACCAGTTACTGGTTAACAGACCTGATTTGAAATGTGTTCTGCCCGAACCCCCTACTGGAGTGAGCCAGGAGCAGTTCTTCCAAGAAGCTGGCTTTCTGGAAGGCTTTTTCACTGAATCATTTAAAGCCTAGCCTTCTTGAAAATGTTAATATCCTGCTGGCTCACTGGAATGCAGCTGGTGGGTACAGCAAGTGCAATACCTATGTGCGTGCTCGCAATCCCAAGCACAAAGCGAGCAGGCAGGGCTCAGGCTGCAGCGTGGGTGTCCTTGCTGAAGGCTCGGGCTAGGAGGGAAGTGGGCGTGAGGGCAGAGCCGATTTGGCATCGTCCCACAGGACTGGAAGTTCCTCTGCCCGGACCGAGCGGTGCAGCTGCGTTGCACCCCGCGTGTGACCGTGCCCGGTGACCCCGAGCCGTGCCCGGTGCGGCGCTGGTGCCACGGCGTGGCTGCCGATGTCAGCCGTGCTGCTGCAGGCTGCGGCTGCTCTCAGAGCGTGCCCGTGGGCTCAGCCTGCTGTGCCAGCCTTAAACAGCCGCCCGGAGAACAGCGCCGGGGGGATTTGACCCTAGGATTCCCCCCTGCATCAGTAGACGACCTTTATAGCGCTGAAATTATAGCAATTGCAGGCTGAAATCCTGTAGTGGCTGGAGTATCTCTATAGCAAAAATGCAGGTCGGTGTGAATGTGTATCTGCCTTTTCCCCTCCCGCAGTGTCTGCAGATAAAAAGCCTTTTTGAGCTAGCTGTGTGTATTTGTGGTGTTACAAAGGCTTTGTCCACCTTAGTTTGCTAATGGATGAGGCTTTTCTGCTTACCTTAGTAGTAAAGAATTTTTCAGGGGAGAATATATATTCTTTTCAGGCAGTATACATTCTCCTCAGGTTGTCAGCTAATCCACCTCTTTCATAATTTTATCCTTAGTGTGTCTTCTTACACGTCATCCAGTGTTTTTTGTAGCTAAAGGAAAACCTAGAGTTCCTGCCTTAAACTGGAGATGTATTGTCCTGCAGAATAAAAGTATTACGAGTCCAGGATTTGGGAAAAAAAAAAAGCACAACTGTACTATAAGAATTAAAAAAATAATTGAGGGGCTCTATGAGAGGAGGAGCGTAGGTGGTGGCAAGTGCTTTGCTAATTTGGACAATAAGTTAGCACCCAAGGGTGCTAAGTTGGATCGTTACTTTTGGTTACCAGATTTTCTTTTGCTTAGTGTGGTAAAATGCTCTCAAAGCATGCACACGTTACATGGGCTTGTTTATTTATGTCAGCAGTAGATGTATTTACAGTAGTTTGTATTGTTCTAGCTAGTATTCTGTGGTATGTCATAAAAACCGAGAAAGATTCAATATGAGACATAAGTATTCTACACTGTTAGCGAATTTTCTCTTAAGAATGAAGATAGATCATGGTAGTCTTTCTTCCATTAATATAAATGCAGATTAATGCAATCAAATGTGTTACTTTTTCCATAGATAAGTTACAAACACAATGGAGTACAGTTCTCAAATATTGAAGTTTCATTAAAACAGATTTTTTTATGGTCACTTTTGGGGATATATTTTGCACACCTTCTTTAGATTGATCAATTTTAATTCATTTAAGACACTAACAATTTAGTATAGTGGCAGGTTTATTTAGATAAATGGATACCAATTCTCATCAATTATGAAAATGAAACACAGTAAAAATACTAAAAATTTGTAAAAATAAACCTGTTTACTATTCTGTAGAGTGTACCAGCTGACTGCCTTGTGCTAAACTCTGACTTGGCAGGTTTGGGGTTTTTTTAAATAATGTGACTAAAACCAAAACAAGATGACCTTGCCATATTCCCTGTGCTTCCCTTTTGTGTAGTAAGTAATATACTTATCCTCTTATTAATTTCTCTGTTAGTTTTCCACCCATTTGCATATCAGATAAAAGCTGAGTCAGGACCGAAATGGTGGAATTAGTTTAAAAAGAATAAATCATGAAATGGTAACAGATTTTGGAGTGTAAAATCTTGATGGAAACCTGCTTCATGGCTGTCCAGGTCTTTTTTGGGGTTGGGATTTGTTTTTCCAGCCATCATTTCTAGACTCTATGTATGTCACATGTGCACAATGATAGAAAGGTGAGGTTATGAGTTAATACCATGGTTCTTCTGGCTGAGGTTCAAATCTTTGTGTGTGTTAGAAACAGTGTGTAATAGAGCTTCTGCTGTGCGCTTCTCTAAAATACTGTGTTATTTTTCTTTCTTCCAGGGTTTTTGGGAAAACCACACAAAACTCATAACGGAGTATGGACCTATTTGTGGGTAAGCTTAGCAGTGCTATCAGCTTTCTTCTTTCTGGCTCTTGCTCTTTGAGTTTGTGGGGTGGGAAAGGAGAAAATACCAAGATGTTCATCAAAATGCAGAGTGCAGTGTTTCAGTCTGGGGGGCAGAGGTGGAGGTAGTTTGATTACATGCAGCAAGTACTCTTGGCTTATTTTAGTTCAGCATTTGGCATTGGACTTCATTTTTGTCTCTCTTATTTTAATTATGCACATAAAGTTTAGTCCTTTTCAGAACTGTAAAAAGCTACCAGCCTTCAATATTCTCTTTTCATCTGCATATTCTTTATACTTACAGTGAACAGTGGAAATAATAATTTGTCATCTTAAAAACCCCGCAGTTTATGAAATAGTATGGATTTGATTCAGCTGTTGCTATCTATATTTATGCAAAATTCCTAAACTTAAAATACAATGAAGTACAGATTAGAAATGAGGCATTCCTCTCTCTATAGCTCAGCCAGGCTATCTTAGCAGTTTATTGGAAGTAAAGAGGTTTTAAGCAGTATATCCCTTCGTAGAAGCCCTTCCATGTTTCTCTGAATGTCATTTCTGTTCCAAGAACTGCTTACTTTCCAGTTGTCATCATTTAAAGTGGAAATGTAGTTGTTTTGTGGTATCTTCTATTGTTGTGGACAGTTGGTGTTTGTAGCATAACTACTATTTCAATATATAATTATCAGGCAATATCCACAAAGTATAGAAAACGTCAAATTTTTTTCCCCCTGTGGTCTGCAAGGAGTTTAAGACACTTGTAAGAGGGCATGTATGAATGTCTGGGTGTGTACGTATTCGATTACAGAAGATACCAGTATGCTCTCTATGCTCTTCCAGCAAAAAAGCTCTAGCAGAAAGAAGTCAGGCTTAGGCATTTGATGCTCCAGTCACAGCCGCCTTGTGGCATTTATGCTCAGCCCTAAGGACAAAGTGCTGCAAGAAGTGATGGAAATAATGAATTCCAAGGGTTAGGTACTTGTCTAGGAGGAAATAATACAGTGTCTTGGCCGGCCAGGAATGGGAAAAGATATTCATTAATGCTGTGGCAATTTGTATGTTGTGTAACAAATGGAAAGTGACTGAGGCTTATTATCTCCATGACCTTTGGTGTGATGCCCTTAAATGACAATAATGTAAGAACACTGGCATTCTTTCCTCAGTATACTTCCCACCTTATTAATATCATGCCTATTTTTTTTCTAAGCTGCATTTGAGACAAGTTGCTATTTAGTCATCTGTCTGATCACCCAGCCAGGCAAGGCTATGTCACTGGAGAAAGAGATGTATAATTACAGTGTGTGAGCAGATAGAAAGTTTCATTTCTCCAATCTTCTTACAGACTGTTAGGGAATGAAACCTCTGTGAGACTTGCATGGACTGCAAGGCTGGATGATGGTGGTTGTGGTCAGCCAGGAGATAGTTCTGCATCTTTGGGATTCTCTAGGTAGGAAGAGTGAGCAGATTGAGCATAAGTATGCTTCATTTATTGCATGCATGGAAAACTCAATTTGTGAGGCATCTAGGAGGCTGGCAGAGAAAGAAATGGTGCTTTTTGATGTCTCCCAGGAAAACAAAGCTGGATGCAAACAATGCTGTGTTCGAGGTAAGGTCTATTTGTAGCTGAAGAAGGATGTTTTAAAACCTGGCTTGCGAGCTGCTGTTCAATACGTGGGGTATGTGTCAGGGGGTATTTATCACAGTCCTGTCAATTAAAGAAATTCCTTCTCCCTCCCTATAAGTCTTCAGTGTGATTCTTTCTGTGGTTCTTTGAAATAGGCAAATAAATGGTACGTGTGTTTATGTGTATACTCCCAGCAAAGTATTGGATCTGGCAGATGGAAGATGTGGCATTTTTCTTTTCCCAGACTGAAAACTGCTTTCCAATAAGCATAAAGAGCAATGATCTTTATTTCTACAGTGGTGAAGTGAGTTGAATACAAATCTTTGGAACTGAAGCCTTTTTTTCTTCCTAAGGTCACTTGAATAGTCTGAATGATACCATCACAACTGTTTTCTTTTGTATGTGAATTGGTTTCCTTGACAACAGGATGTCAAATCAACTTTTCAGCTTTAATCAAGTCAAAACAATATATCCCTTCCATTCCAAAAGGCCTCAAGTCGGAGAGAATTATTTCAAGTAAGGCTTTTGTAGGTCACAAAAGCTTTTTTTCCCTTTCGCTCCCGTGTGCAAATCCAAAGGAGAGATGATGGTATTGATATTTTATAAAGAGAGACAATGCAAATAGTCCTCAGTTGTGAGTTTGTGCTGTGAAAACTGTTTGTTTTCATACAGAGGTGGCCCAAGATGGAGGCCAAGGCAGAAACAAACAGCTCTGGTTTGGTGCAAAAGCAGAGATGGAGCATTTCTGTTCTACAGGGGAATCCAAGCCACTGACATGACTTTTGAAGAGGTCCTACAACAGAGTGGTAGTCTTTGATTTAGCTATAATTTGGAGTACCTTCTATCAAAATGCTTCCTCTACAATATGTGTGCTATTTCATCATAGCAAAAATAAAGTTGAAAAAAATCCTACTTGGAAAACAATGTACTAATACATATTGAGATTTGCTTTGAATATTCTTCTATTCACATAGGAGTTCTGCAGAAGAGTAGTCCTGTTTGCTGTGGAAATTAGTGATTTACACCACTCTTTTTTTTGATGAATGTTGATGCTTTCTTTTTTTCACCTCCACCATACCCAATTGTTCCATTTCAATTGCAGGTTAATGGCTACTGATTGGAAATAGGTGATAAAAGCAGACAGAGAAATAAAGAGGGACAATATGTTTTATGGAATCAGAGAAGCAACTACTGCAATGTGAGCAGAGGTACAGAGAGAGATAGTTTTACTTTCTATATACACTTCATATGCAATTGACCACTCTACTGCAATTGCATCATTATGGCTTTAAAGAACTGTAAGCATGTATGGCTGATAGGGAGTTAAAGAAATCTGCCAAAATAAGTAATATATTCTTGGCCCAACAACATACTACCAGTGACAGTAGAAAATATGACACAGCCCCAAGTGGGCAACTGATTGCTCTGGGATGAAGGAACTTATTCTGCCTTCGACTGCAGCAATGCATTTGGGCGTGGGGAAGAATGTGAGAGATCATAACATGTGTGTAATCAAGAGTGAGAACAGATTAAAATTCAGTGCCATTTGTGGGGTGACACTCTTTCTTCATGTTGTTTTGCATCTGAAATAGCTTGCAGCAGGTCAAACCCTATTCTTACTCTGCCTTGACTTGAACACTCAACTTCAACCTGCTGCGAGAAGTCTGAAGATGTCTGTAGTAGAAGCTCTGTTTTGTCACTGGCAGGGCTTGGGGCTTTCCCCTTTAGGATGGAAGAGGGACATGTGTTTCTGGGATTTGGGCATCTGGAACTTTAGTCAAAGCCTTTTCCTTCCTTCTGCCCTCATCAAATACCTTGGGACAAACCTAAGGTGGATAGGGCAGGATCTCCTCCTGCAGGGAGCAGTTGATGTCTTCATCATGGGCCAAATTTAACTGAAGAAACAATGTCTTTATTGCCATTTTAATTTCACAAAGTTTTTTAACCCCTCTATTTCTAGCCTTATTCTGCTTTCTGTGGAAAAAGTGATTCCAGGACAAGTATTCTCATCTTTGTTTCTGAAGGCTTATGTAAAGAAATAACTTAGTTTTATGAAAAAATTTTATCCTGTTTAATTTCCTCTTTTGCACTGGGGTGGTCTCATGGACTCACTACCTCTCTTCTTCCTTTAGTTTGATATTTTAAAGAATTTGCTTTTCATATTTCAGTTAGAGAAAATCACACCTGGACAATTACAGGGAAAAGCAAGCTTCCTGTTGCTGTTTTATAGCTCTTCATAGTCTCTGTTTCACACATAACCTGACAGGGAATTTTTGGTAGCCTCACTTGCCTGGATTTTTGTTTTCTGAAAGAGCAGTATATTTTTTTGGCCAGTGTCAGGTCTTTCATATTTCATCAAGATTTATTTTCTTCTCACTGTTTTCTCCTTTATGTGTTGCAATAAGGTTCTTTGACTCTATAAAATTGTTGACCAGTCCCAGAATTGCTGTTGTGGGTTAGAGTTATCTCTTTCTTCCATTACCTACCTGCAAATTGTACAGTACAGCAGAACCCGTAATTTTGAGCACATGAGTAATCACATTAAAGTCAATGGTATTACTCAGCATGCTTCAAGTTAACCAGAAGTCTGTCTACCTTGCTGAATCAGGCCCATAAAACAATTGCATCTGTACCTTAAAAATATTTTTAGTGCTGTTGGTACACATAAACACCTAGTTCTATTGTACCTGGAAGAAGTTAATGGGGAGAAAAATATTTCTCCTCCCTCCCCACCCTCTTTTGATAGCACTTTGCATGTAGACAATTTAGTTGCTCTTCTGTGAAATGTGTCAGCCATTCCCTCTGAAATGGAAAATATTACTGCATAAATGGACTGAACAATCTTAATGTTTTTAAGTTAAACTTTCAGGTGCCTTTTTTAAAAATTATTATTATTATCACTATGAGGGTTTGTTAATAGTAACCTATCTTTTTAAAAGCTGTCTTTTAAAAAAGAACTGAAACCCAAAAATACTCCTGGCAGAAACTCCAGGGCAGAATTAGTGGTACAATGCCGCATCTCCATCTGAATCCACACACTTAACCATAATTAGGTATTGGTTATAGTTGGCTCCAGTGGTTAAATCAAGCTGCTGGAACAAACCCTGTGAGTTACTTTTGGGTATATCATCATCAGCTTCTCCTCTTGTCTCTAGAGTTAATTGGTCTTTAGAACACAGCCTTCTGTGGGACTGATGCCTAAAGATTTACCTAAAAGGTGGCATACCACACTGTTCTGAGAGCTGGAATCTGTGTCACTGTTACAGGTGGAATTGTTTTTGTGGCTGCCTGATCATTATTGGAGTATTTTACATTCTGCATAAGCCGATCTGTGGGCTGCAGTTTATTGGCCAAATTTATGGTAAATTAGTTGACTAGTTTAATTCTGGAGTGTTTCAAATGTACTTAGGTCCCTGGAACATTGCAAATTGATGCCTAGTGTACTAGTAATGTCGAAGGTATTTATTAATGAGCGGCTCATAGCCGCAGACAAATCTGCTGTGTAGACTGTGACCTCCCATGAGAACTGTGCAACTTGAGCTTGTGTACTCTGTGATGGTTCTTGATTTGTTACTATAGCCTCTGGCTGTTCCAGTAAGGTCCAGGGACATTTGTATTCTCTGTATACACAGACAGAACTCAAAAGCCCACCAAAATGTCACAGTTCCAGCCCTCAGCACAGGCAAAGCCATTTGGATAGAAACCTTTGGTGCAAGTGGTGATCTCTTCTGTGTGCAAAGCTCTCCCACTCCTCTCTGAGGCTCCAGACGTGGCCCTGGGGTGGCTGAGCTGCAGGCATGTGCTTACTGTTGTGCTTTTTCCCAAGTTTGTTTCCTCCATCCAACCCCTCCACGACTCTACTGCAGCTGTTTTAGCCAATGTAAGTCAAAGACCTGATGTAATCTTTTACACCTCTGGAAAGAGAGTGTGAAATCCAACCGTATGAGACAGGCCTTTTATGTGCTCTTGGCAAGGCAGCAAAGGACACTGCCTGTCACCTGCACTGTGTTCCTGATGCTTGTTTCTGTACTCGTGGTGTGTGCAAACTGCTGTGATCGTAGCTCCAGCAAATTACTGTTTGTGTAGGGGAAAATCTCCTGGTTGGTATGGCTCCACCGATGGATTTGGCCAGACACAGGATGGCTCTGTGAGATTGGCCAGAGCTGTGTCAGCTCCTGAGATTGTACCATATCTTAGCATCTGAGGAATCTGATTAAATCTTGGTCTGCTTCTGTGTATGCATATAGCAGCCTTGGCTAGGAGAAGGTTTCACCTCCATTTCCTCCTGCAGAAGTGTTTCTTCTTGGTTCCTTGCACGCTGGTACTGTGCAGCATTTAGCTGTTGAAGCATAGTCCTTGTGAGCTGCATTTTAGGATTATTTGAAAAGTGAAGTTTCTTTTGAAAATGTGCTGAGGAGTGTTTAACAGCTAATATACAGCACAGGTGATCTTTGATCTCTGCTGCCTGCTTCTTAGTTAATTAATGGTTAAAATTATAGCTTTAAAGGGAATGAAACTGCTAAACAGATTGCTTCTTCTTATCATGTTACACCTGCATACCACAATGTGTCATCTTCATTCAAGGAAGGGGGAGGAAATATTCTGAGTTACAAAAACTAGTTTCTTAGACTCAATTTCACATTGCTCTACCATCTTCATCATCTACTGGAGCCTGTATTTCTTAAACTTCTTAACAAGCTGTAAAGTCCACCTTGTCATTTCCCCCCCACCCCTTTCCACCATTTGGAAGGAAGCAGGTGGGGGGCTTTTAAAAGACTGAAAAATCTGAGGCATTATTTCAGTATACCAATCCTCCTAGAAAGTACAGGAAACAGCAGCACTGTAGATTTAGCTGTGCATATTAAATGCTTTCATTAGAATTTCCTACAGCACTCAGAAGTATTGATGCAAACCTAAAGCAGATACATGCAATATGCAATGTTCAGTAGCTATTAATGGTCTCTGACTTCACTCCCTGTGTATCTGATTATGAACTGGTGTTCCCAGTGTCATGCATGGTAATTTTTTACTGCATTTCCTGAATAATTTCCCCTCACTCTGCATAGAGGGAGGAAAATGCATCGTGCCTCCCAGTGTGTGTGTGTGTGTGTGTGTGTGTGTGTGTGTGTGTGTGTGTGCCCTTCCCGTTCCTGGCATCATTTGAAGCAGATCAACTTTAATGCTCAATTCAGGAACTTCTCCTGCCTGCCTGGGTCACTTCACAGGAGAGTCAAATTACTGCCTCTCCAGGTGACTCCCTAATGCCAGTTTCCCCTTCTTTCTGCCAGCCCAAAGAAATCCAAAAGCAGCTTGTGACTGTTTTGTGACTGTGCTATGAGAAGCATTGAGCAAAAGGGATTTCCCTTTTCCACAGATGCCACACTGGGGTCTGGAGAAGGATCCAGAGAAGAAGCTGCAGATCAGCAGCCTGTTGCATGTGCCTGTTGTCTGCAAGCCTGGTGCAGGCTGGAGCATCCATGGCTCTGTCCCCTCTGTCACCTGCTAGGAGCCCCAGGATGCACATGCTGGTCAGACCTTCTCTGCCCCCGCTGGGGAGCCCTTAGACAAGACCTCATGGGGCTTCTGCCCCTTAGGACAACAAAGCATTGCACAGGAATGGATTTGGGATGTCTATTAATTAGTTTATTAAAAAGAGTTGTATTTTCTTTTGTGAGGATGACTACCCTTTGCCAGCTATCTACAGTGGCATTTCCTATCAAGTGCTGCCTTCAATGCCATTGTTCAGTGGTGCCACCACTTTGTTGGGGTTTGTTCTGGTTTTGGCTTTTTCCATTCACAACCTTGACTTGTAGGATCTGTATTTATGCTTTCCTTCCCTCCTCCGTCCCCGAAATATTTGCTCTGGGTTTTTCTTTCTCTTACTTCTCTCCATCTTCTTTAGCTCTATGCTCTCTTTCCTCCATGCTCTAATTTTTATTCCTCCCTGTTTATCTTATCCACGTTGAGTTGAAAACAGTAACATGACCTGACAATTTTAATGTTATTCCAAGGTTTTTATGTAATTCCATAAATCTCTTCATTACTTTTTTATTGTTTTGTCATATATAGGTTTTAGTTTTTCCTCTACCTTATTAGTCTGGGGATCAATTTTAGTCTACTATATTTTATTAGTAGAAAGGGGAACAAAATATCTCCTTTTTCTTTGTTGGTTTGGCACCATCTTAAAATTGCCCTTTTTCTCTGTTTGACTACCTCTCTTCTTTCCCTGGAGAGTCTGCTTTATGTCAGACCTTCTGCTGGCAGTGAGCTGGGTATGATTTCATCAGGCAATAGGCAAAAGTATACCCCACTGCAGAGGAAGAAGTTGTTACTTTGTTCATTTGTTTTTTCCTGTCTTGGGGAACATGGAATGAGCTGAGCCACCATTACCCTGAGGATTGTGAATCTTTCTTTCCCTCCAGTAAATTTAGTGGCTAAACCTGAGGGCTTGTCTTGAAGAAGGATTTATTTTAGTCATACTGATAAAATTCTACAAGTACAATTAAAAAGCCATAGTAATGTCAAAAACCCTCCCATGCAGAGACACAGCAGCTCTGCAATGACAGACACTGCATCAGGGAAAAGACTGACCATGTCGCCCAGCAATTATAGGGGTATGCTCCCACAGGAGTTTTTTCTAGTCTAACTTTATTAAGATTCAAATCATGTCTTGTCCCAGAATCTCCTCTCTGCCCCATGCAAACAAGCCTGAAAACAGTGGTCTGGACCTTCAAGCTGTTGTTTACTTCAGTGTAGCTCCATTACAGGCATAGAGTCATGACTATTGGAGGATCTTGACCCAATGTTTTTAGGTCTCTCTCATGTTATATAACTTCAATTTTTCAAGGATGGTACCTACTGAATAAAATTAGGTTTTGTACAGCAAATTTTAAGACATACCCAGACCTCTTAAAGTAGTTTACAGAAAAAGGAGTGAGTTGGGAGCAATGTTCTGACTGTGTAAGGTCTAGCAGCAGAAATTTTATCACTCAGCAATAATCCAAGCTTTTCTGTCAATGTCGGAATCTATTTTATTGAAAAAGGATCTTGGCAAGGACACTGGGAATTGCTGCAGAGTCTTTCAAAGTGACATTATGAGAGGATCTTGGTTCTTCAGGACCTTTTATTGTATGGAACATCTTATGAAATACTCTGTATGAAGGGCCAAAGTAAAATGTTACCAAAGCAGCCTAACAATTTTATATGTTCACTGGTTGTCCATTTAGGCTAGTAGGAAATAAGCTATGTTTGGGGCAGGGGAAAGAGAAAGTAGGTCTCCAAGTGCAGTACAGAGACAAATGTTAAACTAGGTCAGATGGTAATGTAACATCACATGGAAAGGCATTAGTTTTTAAATATTAAATTCTATTAAAATAATTTAAATTTTTATTTTTGAAATAGAGAAGTATATTACAAAATGGGGAGATTAATATTTGAATTACCTAAACTTATTCTTGCTACAGACCCATATTTTCTCCTGTCGCAGTGGCATTTTATTTGCTTGTGTCCTGTAACTAAATACAATTGGATTTTCATCCAATGTGAAGTGTGAAGAACAGAAGCTTGTGAAACTACCATAATTTTCCTCCTGTTCATTTCCTTAGCAAAATATTTAAACAAATACACAATTTGTAAGCCTTGGAGCAGACCCTGACACCCCTTTGATACACCACTGTGTTTATACCTACTCACAGGACTGCTCTGGGCATTGCATTCAGTGTATTTCCCAATCTTTCGCCTCTTCTGGGCTCACCATTCTGGATATTGGATTTCTGCAGGCACACATGCATTCCCTGCACTGGCTGGCACATGCACATGGCTTCCCTGCACTCTGAAATCCACAGGCTGTCCCTGCTGCCAGAGGAGTGGAAGCAGTGGATCACACTGAGGTCAGAGGACAAGGGGTGTTGCTGGCAGTGCTAACCCTGCCCTGCAGCCAGCATTGCCTATTTACTGGAAGGTCTCTGCTGGATTTAAAAGGCTCCGGGTGAGAAGAGTGTAATCAATAATTGCAGATATTAAAAGTGGTGCCTTCTCGTGCTTTCCTACCTTTTTCCTCTTCCTTCTTTGCCTACAGGACACGGAGCATCTGAATCCCCCAGACAATTGCTCATGCATTTACATTTTCATTTGCTTGGTTTATAGCAGGATTGTTCCAGCTTTTGGGAGGGGCAGCTATCAAAGATGTACAGGCACTGCCATTGTGTTTTATTGTTCCAGTCTATTTTTCCCTGTGAATGTAGGTGGGAGTTTTTCAGTGGGTTGGTTTTGTGTTTTTTTACTTTCTCTTTCTTCTAAGAATTTATAACCCTTTTATTGTCAGTCTTCAATCATTTTTGATAGATCAATATATTTACTTCAATGATGGTTCATCCTACAGTTGTGCTTGTATTCTTTTTTTTTTTTTTTTGCTTTGTTTATAGGGGTTATGAATAGATTCAGGGGATATACCTCTGTCATTGCGTGAAGATCAAGTTGCTTGAACTTGGCCCAATATCTTTATATTTAGAAGGAATATTAGGTGTATACCTTGGTCTGTGTTCAAATTGACTCGTTTTTCCTTTTTCCTTTTTTTCTAAGTAGACTTTGAGCAATTAAAAATACCTTTTTTTTTTTTTAGAATTTTTCTCAGAATTCATAAGTATGACTGCTGGTGTTTCATGTACACTCAGCTGGAGGCAAGGGCTAGAGAAAACTGCTCCTGCACACTCCAGAGATCCAGAGGGTTTGGGGAGTAACATAGCAAGGCAGTGCTGAATGATAACATGGACTCAAAAATGAGGCAGGTCCATGGGAATCCTGTGGTCTCTAGCCAAGCAGCTATGACTGAGGCAGAGAGGAGAAATTCTTGAGTCTACATGTCACTCATGTCCCCAGGCAGCCAGATGTGGGCCTGGGACAGCTCAATGCAGCTGTGAAGAGGGCTGACATGTGTGCAGTGCAGTGTCAGTGTGATTTGCTGTGATCTAGCTGGGGGTCAGTAGAAGGAGTGGGTGAACAGGACCTGCTGGTGAAGGTGAAAGGATATGCCTGTGGAAGAGAGGGCTACACTATTCCATCCCTGGTACTATTCCATCCGCAGGGATTTGGGTTGTTTCATGAGACAGTGACATATATGCCATTTGTTATGCAATTGCCCCCTTCTCCCACCACAAAGAAGGGAGCAGCAAAGGAAGTGTGTTTGTTACAACTGATAATAGGTACAACATGGTAAATGGAAAATAGGTCAGCTAGGCAGTGCTCTCACTAATATTACTGTTTGAAACATGATCCGTATCTTATGACTACACATTAAATGTGGGGAAAAACCCCTGAACCTGCATGCATTTCAGCGAGGTTTAATAATTTAAACCAGGTGAGCGTATTAGCTGTTTGTAGGATGTAATCCCCATAGTTGCCTTACCAGAGCCATATGCACTCTGGGGTTTGGTACATTCATTTTTAGGCTGAAATAATTTTCCATGTTATGAAAGCCGTGACTCAACTACCTCTCAGCAGCGCATTGTCCATTTGTAGCAGAAGATTTTCCTGGAAGTCATTACTTTGGAGTGCCATTGTCAGCTGTACACATCACTCCTGCTCTTCTTGTCCTTTGTGGTGCAGATTTGCTCGTTGTTGTTAGTGAGGATGTTACTGCTGATACACAAGCTATCAGGTTTTTTCTGTTCTTTTCTTTCTTTTCTATCTCTGTTGAATTGCAGTTTCCTTTGTCTTCTGCAGTGGTGCACTGAAAGAGGTTAGGAAATTTATCATGGTTATTTTTAATGGGTTTTTAAAGTCCCCCACAACACAGATTGAATTGATTCAGGAAAATTTCCCGGAGCTGTAGCATTGTACTATTAAAAATAATTTCATCATTGCAATTTTTCTGTAAGAAAATACATCTATTTTTTCCTTCTATCCTACAACAAAGCCCTGCTTTCTAATGTTTCTACATGGTCAGATATTAGCCATTTCCCTAGATAATTTAGGTTGATCATGTGCATTTTTGTTGTAAAGAATTCTGCTAGTGGTTTCATGATAAATGCATCAAGCATTGGGAAATTACTTGTATTAGTGTACTTTTAATAATGCATTAACAAAATAAATGGGTTTGTGTGTATGTTTATCTTAAGAATGTATAGAAAAAGTACATGCTGCTATAGGTTAAAAATTAATCTTTCCTGTGTGCATTTTGTATGCTGTAGCATAAAAAAGTACATTCCCAAGAGCTCAGTAGGTGGTTATTGTCTTTTTTTTCTTTGTTTAGACATATTTTTTTTAGGCAGATTGTACAAGAAAAGCAAGTCCCAGTGACTGTCCCCCTCGTGGCCAGTCTGACAAGCCTTTCCTTCCCTGAGTAAGTCTGTCCATTGTTGGCTGGGATCTGTGTCTTTATTGCACACAAACCAAATGAATGAGTTGCTCGTGGCTTCCCACTTATGAAACCCTGCTTTCACTTGCCTAAACTTCAGATATTTTCAGGCTAGTAACCATGACCAAGTCAAATGTCACTTCTTATTCTACAAAACCGTCTATTACACGTGTAGTTACATGAAATTCAATTTCGCTTACTCCTTCCATCAGGCTATGTTTATGATGTAACCCCCCCCAGTCTATTTAGTCCTCTTATTGGAGAATTAAAATACTCTAATATTAAGACAGTATTATTTCAGAAATGCATGCATCTGCATTAACATAAGCAGAGCAAAGGTATTAAGAGGGATAGTGTACAATATAACGTAACTCTCTCATTGATTTAAGATCAAGATCCCAATAAGAAAGAGTAGACTGAAAGAAAATTATGTACATGTTTATTTCAGACACATTCAAAAATAAAATATTGTTTCGTCCACGACTGCTGATCCTATTTACAAGAGGCAGATGAGCTGTCTTGCCTATAAAGAAATGAAAGATAAAGTGCAGAATTAAAACAAACAGGAACAGCCTACTGATTTTGAATGTCTCTGTTCTGAATGTTGCTTTTGAAGATATGTATGAGGACATGACTTTTCAGCAGACAGGGATACTTGGTGTGTTCTGAAAGCCTTTTCTTTCCTTCAGGGCTAAAATGGCTAAGCAAAACCAGAGAAGTGAAGAACTCCAGTCACACTTGTGTTCTGGCCATGATAAGTAAAGCATACATGAGATGAAGGTCGCAGAAAGGCAGAGTTATGGATGGCATTTCTGTGTACCCTGATGTCAGGTCTCAGGGAGGAATAATAACACAAACCTCAATTTCATCATAGTCAGAAATGCTTTATGAGAGGCAGAAGTCATATCACACTCTGGTTTTGTTTTAGTCCCCCTGAAATGTTTGCTTACATGAAGTTTAGTGATGGGTGTGTAACTAGAAACTTTATTACACTTGTGCTTTTATTATAGTCAACCTGCTTTATCGCCTGCTGTATCCTGTGATGTCGTAGTATCACAAATTATATTTAAATCCTTTGACCGTCTTCCTGTTTCATTTTCTCCGTATGGTCGCACATATGCTCTCCTCCTTTTGTCTCCTGGCCCCAGATTTTTCTTGGATCCTGCACAGTGACGCATGCATGCTCCCCTGCTATCTGGGACACTGAGGATCCTCCTTGGCTTCATGTGTTCAGATAGGTCCCCCATACTTTGCTAGAAAGCAGCCCTGCACTGCATTCCCCTCCTCTCCATGTTCTCTCAGCAGTATTATTCGATGTAGCATCACGGTCATATCCCTCATCTTCTGCAAGTGCGCTGCTCTGCCTCCATTTATCTTGTATGAAATGGCTTTAGCCCTGCCAGGGTAATGCTGCCTGTTGTTTCCCAGAAATTGCTTACCTGTCTGTCAAAGGAAGCTGCTTAGGGCTCCTAACTAGAAATGAGGATAAGCATTCGGCAGATCCATATCCCTTCCTTATGTGGAAAAAAAAAAAAGATTGAGAAAAGGTTATCCTTGTTTAGACCAAGTAACATTGTCTGCTTATCCTCCTCAGCCATCTTGTAAGTTTTTTCTTTTCACTCCACTGTAAAAATAGGTAGCACTGTTGAATATAAATAATAGACTCATACAAATCCATATAAATGAACACTGTGTTCGTGGTAGCAAGTGAAGTTTGGAGACACAGAAAGTTTGCTATCTTCCAGAGGTAGCCTTCCCTAGAAATAATAATCCAGTGTTCTGGAAATAGTAACCTGATGGTTTTTCCCTCAGGGTATGGCAAAGGAGTACTTTAGTAGTGAATTAGGTGCAAAGAGCAAGAGATGAGACTGTTCTCATGCTGCATCTCGAAAACCCCCAGCAAGGCCGGGCACAGAAATATGCTGAAACCCACAGGAAACGCCTGCTGCACCATCACATGTGGTCAGTCAGGCGTAGCGCGCTTTAGCGAGCGCAGACAAAACAAGCTCTGGTGAAAATGCCACAGTCTAAACACGAGTAACAAAACACAGACTAATACAGCCCAAGCTTGGTGGGAAGCACCATGGGAAAAGATTTAGAAACATTCTTCTGGCGCTCTTGCCGAGGTGAAGAGCTATGAGGACTTTCAGCGTCACCCGGTCACAATAGCACCGTGCACCCACGCAGGAGGAGTGACTGGTTTCTTATTAATATCGCAGTACTTCGCATTTCCAGTAGCATCCTGTAAATGCAGTACCCTATTTACAGCTTTCATTTGGCATTAATGAAGTGGAATACTGATGTAGCTAATCAGTGCTAGCGGTATGATGCAAGCACGCGGAGCAGCGGCGGCGGTGGCAATCATCTTAGCCCAGTTGGCAGGATAAAAATAACCCCTGCCAGCCCTGGGAAGCGGCAGCTTCCCGGCTGTGGAGGAGCACAGCCCACGACCCCGTGGCTCTGCGCTGCCCTGGAGCCCAGCTTCTGCTGCAGCCCACCTGAACAGAGAAAAGAAAGAATTGTTATCCCTGCCCATCCCTTTTGCTGCTTCTCTCCCCAGCCCCTGAACACGGGCATGAGTTTTTGTACTTGCACTTAGGTCTGGACTCAGATTGCCTCCAAAAACCAAGTGGATGTAGATTGCCGAATATGCTGTATAATTCAGAGGTGGTTTTTTTTTTCCTCTTCGTGGCACTTTGTGAGCTTAATTTAATCTCTGTCATTTCTTATATGTGGGTAAATGTCATCTACTTCATTTCATGAATGAATTAACACAGCCATGCAGAGGCTGTGTCTCCTGCACTGCTCACTTGGAAGGGGGAAGGGATTAGTAAATGTGTGTGACACCCTCAAGCTGCTAAACCCCAGGGTTAGAGATGCTCAGAAACAGATTTCATTTGCACTCTGGTATAAGTTACTTGAAAGACTCTACCAGCTCTGTACCTTATAATGGCCTCAATCAGCCCTCCTTCTTCTCATTGTCAACCCTAAATATATTACTTTCATACCACAAGTCTCTTACTGCACCTGACGAGGGAGGAGCTCCTTTAAAAATAGCTGTGCTTTTAGTGGTGGGGAGAAGATAAATAATCCCAGAATTTTCTTCCTTTTTTTGATACTTCCTTAAGCATGTCAGAAAGCAGAGGCCTTTTGGCAAGGTGCGAGTTTGAGATAGCGCAGAGGTTCTTGGTATGTGGAAGATAGCATTTTTAATCCTGGGTGTGTGGACAAAGAGTTGGGTGCATAACCATACAGAGCAGCGCAGGAAGTGTGTGTGAGCAAGCATTTTATGTTACGTGATATTTTTATGCATCCAGGAATTAAATTAATAGTCCTATGTGCTTATTTTAAAGCTTTCACAACATGAAAAGAAATGCAGCTCATTGAAAAAGGAAGTGAGGAACAATTTATTCTTAAATAGAAATCACTGTGGCCATGTCTCTTTTTTTATGAATTTACACAATGGGTTGGATTAGTCTCTGGATGAGGTGTGTGTGTGTGCTGGCAGAGCTGCGCTTTGAAACTTTTCTCTGTGCCTGAGACTTCTCAGTGCTACTGGGCCTTCATTTTCATGTGCAGTAATTTCACCTGTTTCTAGGGTGTTGTGGTTTTGGGGTGGTTTTTGGTTTTTCTTCTCTTAAATGTTAAGGGGTGTTTCATGATTCTCTAATCTGGAGATACTCAACTTGTGAGTGCTTTATAAAAATAGTCCAGGGAAGCACCTTGCCAGCTAGAGTCACAGCCTAGGATGCAGAACAAGTGGCACAGGAGTTAGTTCCCAACCTTCCCAAAGAAAGCTGGCATGGGATTTCCAGGTGTATGGAGCAGCTGAGAAGCTCTATTCTCACAGGATGTCAACAGAAAAAAGAAAGGTGATTGCTGGCAATTCCCATCTCCTCCACACCTGCCTGTCCCCCAGTCCCTCAGATGGAAAATGGAAGATGTTACTTGTTTTCCCCACTGTCACTCCAGGTTATTTAAGTTGTAGGCTCCACAGGCCTAGAATAAGATTTCTACTCATGAGTATCTCCTGTCAAATTAGGGCATGGGGATCTTTAGCTGCTAATATAACACAAATAATAATGGGACTCATGGTACTTGACAAATTTGTCCCACTCCTTTCCTTTCCTCTCAGCCCAAAATAACCCTTTCTGTGCAGACTGTGTTTGGGTTTTGCAGCTGTTCATTATGTATTGCTTAGTCCTACCCCATCTGAATTGCCTGCGAGCACTGAAAGGGGACAGTGCTATGACAAATCAATTTGCTGACCTCTGAAATAATTAAGTAAGTAACGCTGGGCTTCAGGCCTATTTTAAACAAGCATTGTGCTATTTGTTTTTATGTTTCTCTGCCTGCAGTGAAAGGGTGTCTCTAAACAAAAGAGGCAAAGTGATTGAGGAACTTCTCTTAAGGAAAAGTCTCCTAAGAAAATCAGCCTTTTCCCACTGTATATCTGTGTTTTTGTACTCCTCTCCTTCTCCCCCTGCCGCCTTTTTTTTTCTTCGTTCTTTGCTCTTCCCTGAAGAAAATTGTGATAATAAAATATTCTATTTTCATGTGGCTGTACAGATGATCTTTGTGTACTTAACCAGACCACAGCATAGAAAACAAAGCCTTGCTCATTGCCTAACAGCATATATATGTTTTATGATTAATGTGTTTGTAATACATGGGACTGAGATAGGAAGATCAAAGTCTTCTGCGAATTGACAGCAGCACTGTAAACAAGGTGAAAGGGTTGCAGGTGTTTCCCACATGGATGTTATACAAAAACATATGGCCCTTTGCCATAAGGTACTGTATGTGCTCTCCACCTTTTCCTGTGCAGCAAGGCAATATTGCTGTGAGCTTTGCTCAGAGAGCGTGTCCGTGGCTCAGGATCTGGGAGATGCTGTCAGCAGCAGATGACCACGCAGTGTGGCCATGATAATCTTGGGAGCATGAGAAAGGCTGATGCTAAATTGGTCTTTTGAATTAAAAGTAGCTGATTGATCCTCTGTGTCATCTGAGAACAGAAATCTGCATTCTGGGGGGATCCCTGGAAAACATTGGGAAGGAAGATGATGGTCCTGAGTGTTTCAGGAGGGACCGGGCAGTCCAGTGTGCCCCTTGTCTACTACTTCAGCTCCTACTTGCTCCTTTCTTCAGCTTGCTACTTGCTCCTACTTCAGCTCAGAGTTGGATTTGGCAGGCATCTCTTATCTCCATGGGTTATCTTTTGTGGCCATGGCCGTGGCCATGGCAGGCACTAGGTGTGGGGTTGAGAAACCTAGGCCACATCTCTGCAGAAAGCAACGGTGGTGCATGAGCAAAACTGCAGATATCATTGCTGGATTGCTGTTTATTCTTGAGGATAAAAGAAAAGATGCATTTAGTAACTGACTAAATCATTGTAAAGAGGGTTGTAACATCCTGGGTTGACCCTGAACACAAGTCAGTCATCTCTGTCCTTCTCATTAATTGCCTTGAGAGTGGTGCTTGTCTGCTCTTAGGAGTGAAGCTGCAGCAGCTGGGTGTGGTGGGTGTTTGTAGCCTCTTCAGTTATTAAAGCACTTCTGATGAAGTTTAGTTTATTTTGTTCAATACGCTGTAACATAACCACCTCCTTGACCTGCGAGCCCTTTGGCAATCTTTGCTTTTTTCACAGCTTCTGGGAATAGACCCATGCCCTCTGCTGAACACTTGTGAAAAGCTTTTTGCCTGGCCATCCCAGCCTGCTGGGGCAATGGCTCCTCATCCACACTTTCATCTGCTGGAGGAAGCTCACACTGTCCTTGTGCTGTTGATGTACTGGTACCAGGTCTCTCCTGCCTCACCTTCCAATGGAGTTAAAGCTAGTGGTCTAAAATGTGAATTTCTTTCTCTGTTCTGGAGGGCTGCAGTTTAAACTGAAATATAATAGAAATTGCCCCGACAGCATAACTTAATTAACTGCTGCCTCATCTACACAGGAAAATTTGCCTCCATGTGTGGGTCATGAAATTTAGTTTTGCTGGTGTTACAGCTGATTTCCATGTGGACAGAGATGCATCGCCCCGAGGGTGCAATGCCACATGCATGAATTCTTCCTTCTCTCCAGGACTGGGCTAGGTATTCCCAAGTATTTGCTTTGCACCCTGAAAGCCCTACATGAAAATATTATAAAGTATTGGGTCAAGCAGTGTAATGGTACTGTAGCCAAAGGTAGGACTTGTTTGTGTGAATGAGGCCTGTGAAAAGATTAACCTAAGAAAAGTTAATAAAAGGTGCTGTTCTAAATTATTCATTAATCCATTTGCGAGGTACTTGCCCAGAGGCTTTTGTTTTTCTCAAACTCTTATTTATTAAAATCTGACAAGAATATCAGGTTTTGTTCAATAATAAATCTATGTGAGACTAGTGATATCCTCATCCAGTAATACAGCACCAAAATGAAGTTACATAGCAGGGGTGAATATGTTATTTACTTGGGAAGAATAGATTATTGTTCAGGAGGATTTTATCTTTTACTTGCTATTTCGAAACAAATGAAAAAAACCTCAAAACACCTAGTTGGAAGATAGCCTCTTGTTTTGTGACTGAGGCCTTGATCCTGCAGAGGATTTTAAATATATTAAAACTCAGTTAAGCATCTTTCTGGTGGCTTTTCAGGTTCCAAACCTGTGATTGATAAATGAAATAGCTCAGGTAATCTTGTTTTGTGGCTAGTTCTACTTGTCCTTTTTCCTTAACTTCAGGGAAAGACCATGGAAGTCATGCTTCTAGCCTATGGATTTTGACTTCCAAAGTGTGTCCATACAAAACCTCATTTTTTGTGTCCTAAAAAAGGGTAGAAAGATTATATACAGAAAGTAGGAGAATGGAAAAAAGGTGTGAAGAGAGCTTTTGCTGTTTGAGATCCAAGAATGTGTGTGTTTTATAGCAGTCATTCCTTAAAAAAGGCAGAACTTTGCTTAAAAAGGAATTTAAGTTTGGTTTTTTTTCCCCCAGCATTTTCAGTTTAGTAGTTGTAGGGGATTTTTTTTCCCCTTCTTCTCCTTCTCTGCCCTAATTTATAACTGGATAAAGAAAGGAAAAGCAGGTGCCTATAGCTAGAAAGTTAGAGAAGAGTAAATGAAAGAGAAAGAGCTTAGCTGTGGAAACAGAACTGGGAGTTCGGGTGACTGGTCTGAGTTGGAGGATGATGAATAGATTTGTTGGCATTAGCTTGGCTAGTGAGTCACTTTCTCATAAAAGCAGCTTGAGTAGGAGATGCTCCTGTCCCAAATTTTTAGTCCTGAACACTTTCAAGCACGAAGTGCACTGTGACATAAAGACTCCTGCTGTTGAGTACCATCCTGTTATCCCAGTGGACTGGAGCTGGAGCTTTGCAATTTCCCAGGTTTGAAATAAACTAGAAGTGTGTCTCTCTTGCACACACATGCTTTGCATGATGTATCATGGGGTGCCCCTTGCTGGTCAGAGTTAAGCTGTCTGGGTAGGCATAATCAGCTTTTGGTTCAGATTTGGAATCTGGTGTCAGGAAATTGGTCCCTGTGAAAAGCTGTTTGTTGCAGGACCATCAGTCACTAACCATTAAATGTGACAAGGAACTTGCTAAACTTGGAGGGAGGAAGAGAAAAGCAAGGTGTGAGCATGAGAGGTCAGTATTTGTGGCTGATCATCCTGGGTGGGTTCAGAGCAGCATGTATCTTTGCCTTTGAGAGCTTGTGTTGCCTCTCTGATGCCAGAGGAACTGTACAAAGTACGTGCAAAAGGTGCATGTAGGGAATAATACTCTTTTGCTAAAGTCTGTGATCAAAACCCTCTTTAAACTGAGGCCTGAGCTCTTTTGTATGCACCTATGAGGATTCTGAATAAAAGTTTGACCATTAACAGACAGCTGCTTTTGCTGTGGTTGAGCAAACTGGGACGAGTGAAAAAGGTTTACCTCCACAGACCACACCACCCATATCTAAGGTTCCAGTAGAGCCTGTGAGTTGCATTTGGGAAATAAAAGTTCCCTCTGGAAACCCATCAGAGAAGAAAAGATGATATCTTCCTTCCTGAAGAGCATTGTGTTCTTGTTCTTTTCTGGCACTTCTTTGTTACGAGTTTTGGTGGTCGGGAGGTCAAGTTGGACTGTGAAACCTTGCTTTGGAATCAAGATATTTATCTGATTTGTTTGCCCTTGAAGAAATGAGGCTGCTGCAGCTTCATTGCCATGGGAACCTCTAGTTACTATATTTAATTCAGCCCAGGGTTTGCTTGTCTATTCAGTTGCTGCAGTGTAGACAGGTGATAAGCAATATATCGATACTGAGCTGTATCATACCAAAACCATTAGGCACAGATATCACCACGGTGTTGCAGCGTCTCTGGTAGTGCTCTTGTGTTCTGCTATGAGCTGCCTGGTCCTCCTGTGCCTGCCTCCAACCTCTTCTTCCTCTCTCCTGGTGGAGAAAAGACAGCGCTGCTTGAATAGTCTTTCTGGTCCAGCGATCAACAAAGGTAGGGACTGCAAGCAACCTCTGCTTGCTGGTGGTGCTTTTTCCTTCCCCAGCAGAGCAGCCAGGCATTGAGTGCTGGTGGGTCTTGGAAGGAACGGTGCTGGAAAAGGGAGCTCTGCAACCCCTGTAGGGTTGGGATGGGTCCCAGTACCTCTGCAGCACCCACAATGGTGTGAAGACACGGAAGGGCAGACCCTGGCTCCACAAGGCCATATTAAAATGGGAGCAGGGAGATAGAGGGTATACAGGCAGAGACACCCCTATGACCCGTTCTTCTTCTGAAGTTTTACTAATTGCCTTAGACTTGGTAAAACTTTTTCCCCCCCTTTTTTTTTCTCTCCCTATTAGTGTAATGTAAGGTTTGTCCATGGGAATGCAGAACCTGAGCTGCACTCTGCTCCAGTGCTACTGGAAGTGTGCCTTTATTGCAGTCGTGCTGGGGGGACTTCTGGAAAGACTCATTAGAGACAGGGCTTAGCCATGAAAAGACAATTCATGTGGCTGATGTCAGGAAATTCAATTTTGTAGGTGTTTCATGATTATTTGAGTTGGTTTCTAATGTTTTACTTCTCTATAGGTTTGGTTTAGTGATACTACATCACTTTGTGCAGAATTCAGAGTGAGCACAGAGTGTGTAAACCTTTAAGTTAAAATGTTGGCTGAGTATTGATTAATCAGTAAAAGATTTTAAGCTGTTTCCTTTAAATTCCGGGACCATGCATCTTAATTTAACAGTTGAGAGGGCTGGGGAAAGATACTGCTTTAACCTAAGGGAATACATTTTCTGTGGTATTTGTTCACAGCAAATATATTCAGGCAAAAAGTGATGTTTTAGGGAAGGAGATGGTTCTCTGTGGTCACCATCTCCTAAAATGATTCTCTGTTTCTTTCTAGGTATTATATTGGTCGCCAGATGTTTGTGGTGGTCTCCTCACCAGAGATGATCAAGCAAATCTTAGTGACAGATTTCAGTAACTTCACCAACAGAACTGTAAGTACACATAAAAGTTGACTTTGTGGATGGAGTTGGTAGCACAGGTAATTTGAGCTGAGACCAAAAGTGACTACAAGGAAGCCAGAAGTAGAGAGAGGCAAAATTACAACATGGTTCAATAAGACTGTAAGTTATATACACTCAATATATACATTCAGTCAATGACTCTTGTTACCAGAACTCTCTAAGGATGAAAGGGAATGTCCTTAGAAGAGACACACTGTCCTTGTGACGGAAGCACCAGATGGATGCTGAAGAGAGAGGGTTTCAATATCCAGTTTTGCCACTGACTTCCCGTGCAATCTTGGGAAGATCACTTACTAGCTCTCTTCTTCAGTTCTCAGTCTGTAACATGGAGATGGTATTATTTGCTTTCTCCCACACATGGTCTGTTTTGTGCTTTTAAACTTCACAGGGCAGGAGCAGTCTGCTTGGGACAAGGACATGCCTCCCACAGCTATTGTATATTAGTCATACCTGAAAATAATAAATAGCAAAGAAGGAAGTTGGAGCTAGCAAGAATTTATACATATGCTCTTAGTTACACTCATCTTGGAAAACTCATTTTCAAGAGCTGCTTAGAACTAATAATGAGGGTGAATGGCCAGAGGGATAGTAAAGAGTTCCAGCAGTTGCTCAGGATTTTACAAGGGAATGCTGTCCCTGTGTGCTGCCTCAATCCCATCCATTCCCTGCTTCCCTCTGGGCCCTTTGTATGCTCAAATAAACTCACATGTATTCAGGAGGGCTGTTTGTGCCCTTGGGGAACATTTCTTCTCTGATCAGCTGTCTGTCTTCTCTGTCCCTCTGATCCTCTCTGCAACCAGTCAGTCTCTTTGCAGTCTGCTTGTCTCCTTTGCTTGCTTCTTTTGGCACATGAGTTTCATCTTCAGACTGCCTATATCTCACTTAATAACTACTCGTACCAGTTGCCCCCCATTCTGCCCATAACTCACACTTGAAAGGAAGAATCTATTTTCAGACTTCTTAGGCTGAAGTTGTTATATGTGACAAGGGGCTTTCCCCCCTTTTCTCTACACTTGAGGAAATTTTCCATTCCTTCCCTTCTTCCACCCCAAGCAAGAACCCTCTTTCTTCCTGTCTATAACTTGCCCATGCCTTTCTTCTTTATATTTGGTAGTAGTAGATTGTACCCACTACTCCTAGCAGTAGCTGGTGATCAAGTAACAGCTCCCTAAAATGAGAGAGCTTTCCTTTGAGGGAACACTCAGAGATTTCTTCTGCTCTTAACTTTAGTCAGCCTGGTCATTTGGATGTATCTTTCTCTGTATTGTCACCCTTCCCAGTTGGTGAATTTTTTCTTCCACTCCAGGCTTTTTGTGTTCAGAGGTTTCTCTCTCTTTCTTGTGGTTGTATGTCCAGCTGTCATGGTCTGTAACATCTGTGTTCCTCTCTAAAATTCAGATAGGTTATGTCACTGTAGCCACTCTCTCCCTCTCTCTCCTTTGTTTTTTTCTTCATCGGGGATCTGTTAGGTATAGCTGTCTCTGCAGGTTCATATCTTACCCTTATCACTTGACTGCCCCCTGAATCATTTGTGGCTTTTCTGTACAACATCCTGCTTTATTGATGAGGAACTGAGATATAGACTGAGTGACATCCCTGCCACTAACCAGAAAGCCTATGGCAGATGAGAAAATTTAACTCCTAGCCTCCCTTTAGCAAAATTAGCAGTTTCCCTCCTGTGGAGGGTTGCTATTTCTGTCTTGCTTAATGCCCTTGAGTCTAAATCAAGTACACTTCCTTCATTTTATATGCTCTCATATGCTTGTTCGGTGGTCTTCTCACATGCCTACAATCCTTGATCATTTCTCACTTTCTACTTTGTTCTCCCCTCTTCCAGCCATTGCTTTTCACTTGTTGGAGATAAACAGCCTTCTGTTTCTGGTTCCTTCCACATCTAACCTGGGGATCTTTTCTCCTCTGGAGTTTTCACACTGGAAGCTGTCTCCTCTTTAATTTGCAGTCAGCTCTGTTGGTGAAGTACTCGGCTATCCTGTACACTAATAATTCTACATGAATATAAATAATGCCGGATGGTACATAAGGAAGGCTAGTGGAATTTATTCAGATGTGCTTTGGGTTGTATGCAAATAATGATTGAAAGGTGAGAGTGAGAAAAGCACTTTCCAAGTAATAGAATTCTTTCTTATCACATTGACTGAATAAATGTCATTTTAAGACTTTTAATAGGGTTGCTTCTCTTTGTATATTTTAAAACTAGTCAAAGAAAGCTCCTCTACTTCAGTTGAAGGTTTCTATTTGCTAGTGGAGAATTCAAAATACTAAATAGATCCCCCTGCTTGATTTTACGAATTCCTTCCCCAGTGATGAGTGGTTATAGAACTGACTTTGGAGTCAGTGCTGTTCACAAAGCTAGGCTAATGTATTCCAGTCCAGACATGGCACATGCTTATTATTTCAACCCAAAGCCTTTTTTTCAGCTTAAGAGTGTCAGCCTTTTAGGCTGAGAGGATGGGAAAGCAGGTGAGACCATTGGGTTTGAACAGGTCTTAGGAAAACACACTTGTGCTTTTCTTTCCCCTCCTCCCCACGTGCATTTCCAAAATCAAGATTTGTACTTCATCCACCAGAGTGAAATGTGAGTTATCTAATCTAGAATGCTTCAAACAGAGATTATTCTCTCTGTAGCAGTTGTAACTACTGTAACAAACTGTCACTGGTAGAAAAAGTTTATATTCTATGTTTCTTTTGCTGCTTTTTCAATTAATTGTAAAATACATACTTACTTTATTAGGAGACAATGGGAAATTGAACTTGTGAAGGGATGAAAACAGTGGGTGTATTGGTAGAAGCCAGTAAGATGATGATTCAGTGAGTTCTGACAGCTTTTATTAAAGCTGTCTGTAATGTGATGTTATGCCTTTGAGTGCTTGTAAGCAGGTTGACTTTAATCTGGGATTGTGCACTTGTGGACTACCTTCTGGGAAGTCATCAGAAGGCCTTTATGGAATGAGAGTGGTTTTCATCTGCTGAGAGGATTCTTTTGGAAGCACCTTGTGTCCTGTCTCTATATCCTGAAAGACCTAGACCATTTGTGCACTTGTCACACATTGAACCTGTCTGCTCACTCATATAGGCAAAGTAGATCTTGCATGTGAACACAAGCTAAACTACTCTTCATTTTATGTTTCCCTTTGATACTGTATATTTCACGTCTTTACTATGGATATCTTTTGAATATTGCTGTAAAAAGTCCTTTATATTCCCCTGCTGCCTTCTCTTGTTTCTGAATTACTGGTTATTGATTCTCGCAAAAGAAGGGTATGGTGGCTGCAGATCAAATCTGCATTAAGGTTCACTTCCTTATAGAATAAGCAACCAAGTCTAGCACACAGGCTGTTATTGGCTTGTAGGCACAGGCTGTATGTATTGTTACCTGTATAATCACAGGAAGGCAATAATGACACTCTGCTTTCCCATTTACTTTGGTCTCAATTAACGTAAGCATTGTAGCCATTTAAAACCCAAAATGTCTGCTGTAATGTACCTTCATACTTGAGGCATTTGAAGCCTTTCCCCATGTTTTTAATTACAGTTGAAGAAGAAAATATGAAAATTAGTTTATAGACGTTCTGCCAAAAAATATGGAATTAATTTTAATTTAGGTTAACCATGGAAACCTCAGCCAGCATTTGGGCAGGGCTGTGCTGGAGAAATGATACCTTTTTCTCACAACTATGTTGTCTCTTGAAAAGAAGTTTCCTTTTAAGAGCGCTAAGACCATTTTTAACATCATTACTGTGTTGTGAGTGAGATAGGGTTATGATGTTTGTTGCATTCTTCCAGGTGGGATAATGATACATAATCTGTTTTCAGATTGTTTTTAATTTCTGCATTGAAAATTTGTGTTTCAATTAGTGCCTGAGAATCATTAACATGTACTTTTAAAAAAGTAGGAGCACAATGTTAAGATGGAACAATATGAAGAGAAACATTACCTGGTACATAATTCAAATAATTCAGAAGTTGTCTGTAAAAATATTTCCTAAAAATGTGGATTCAGTGAGCCCTAAGGCAAAGGTAAGTACTGGCTAGTCAAGGTTTGCCAGGCTGCTGGAGCCAGGGCTCTGCCAGGATTCATGTGGCTATCACAAGTGAAAACTAGTGGTTGATTCAGACCAAATCCTTAAATCTGCCTGCCAATCAGCTGGGGGAGAGTGACATTTTAAAATTCAAAAATCTACACCAATTCCATTTGCTGTAAGAAAACGTTGGCTGTTTTCTCATCAGAAGCTTTGCTGCTACAGTGGAACAAATAATAATGGATTAACAGCAAACAATAACAAAGTGGTAAAAATAAGAACAAAAAAGTACCAGCAATATAACATGATACAAATTCCTTGTATCCCTTTTGAAGGAAAAGTGAATTGCTTGAGCATCTTTTCATTTTCGCTTTTCTGTTCTTTCTCTTCATCTTCTAGTTCATCCACATAAGATCTGATTATTCTTTTCACATGTAGAATTTGTCTGTTACACTAAGCTGTTTCTTCATCATCATCTTTATTTTGGTAAACCTATAAAGCTTCAGGCTTACGTAGGGCATTAAACAAATAAAATGCAACCACCAAGTAGGAAGGAACCTATTTTCTGCATTTTATTCACTTGTGGTCCAGGATGCCTGACATATCCCTGAACTGGCTGTTCTTTCTGGTCTCTTCCTAAGGGAAAGAAAATTGTATATTACTGTATCAAAAGATCTATCTAAATTTGATACAAGGTGCCCTCCAGAGGTCCCTTCTAAACTCAACCATCCTGTAATTCTGTGAATTTTGGGTCAGGCCCTCAGTCAGCAGAAATCAACATATTAACTTTAGATGACTCTACACCGACTGATAATGATTATGTGTCTCCAGAGCAGGACTGGGATGTAACAACTGGCTTCAAACAGCTCAGCTCAGGAGCTGGTCTGTGTGTGTCTGTGTTCTTCACCTTTTGCAAGTAAAGGACCACTTGCATGTCTTGTCCAAGATCTTTCCTGCTGCCTTCTGCCTTGATTTTTAGAGAACAGGCATCAGCTCCACTGATGTGCTGACTTTCAGTAAATAGTGGTAATCCAGTTGTGTATCCAAACCTGGAGTCTGATGCAGTTTATGGGCTGGGCTGTTTCTTCAGTCTCTCTCTCACAATACAGTTTTTATTTTGAAAAATGAACCCACCAGCGTACTCATTTGGAGACATGTAATGTAAAAATAATTAAGGAATGAAAAGTTCTATACTGTTGCCAAAAGACACAGAGGCATGCTGTCTTGACCCTGTACCCCTTGGTTGTTTGGTTTAGAAATGTTTCTTTTCTTCAAGTTAAACTTCCTAGGATTATTTCCGGTTGTGTCAATGCCATCATCGTCATCCTCTCATGTGAATTTCTTTGTTTACTTAGAAATTGTTGTTGTTAAGTGCAGTGAATTCAGCTTGTAAACAGATGATGAATGAACTTTGCTGGAAGCTTACCTTTGCCTGGGCACACGGTTTGGAGCCCCAGTGACAGCAGGCAAGTCAGTACTTGGAAAATGATTCAAACAAAGGAGAAAACATGGTAAAAAAAAAAAAAAAATATATATATATAATGAGGTCTTCATTTTTCCACCCTTTAAAATGACTGTTTGGTGGGATGGCTTAATACACGAGTGATGATCTGGGGTGTGTGAATAGTCTGATTGTGATACTTAGTTTTGAATGCATGCTGGGTTTTGTGCTTCCAGAGAGAAGGAATGTACATTAAATTTTTTCACTGCTTGTTCTGTTTAGATTTTTTTTTTTATTATTTTTCCACTCCTTCATCCTGTTTCATCTTGGTTTTTGTTTGGTTCATATAGGACATGGAAGGTGACTGGCATAACACCTCTGGAGCCAGCATGTCCCGTGATGAGTTGCTATGTCTGCATGTGAGCTTGAATACATACCTGTATATATTTATGGATGCATACAGATGCACATACATTGATTTGGGGTCTCCTTGTGATTTGAGGAGAGGCTGAATCTCTATTCCAATCTCTAGAGCACTGTAGACATCAATTGTGCCGTATCTTACTATGGAAACTTCACAAAATATGCCTCTGTGCATGCCATGGTGGCATTTCAGTTTGTGATGCAGTAAAGCTGTTGTGCCTGATGGCAGGCTGTGCCTTGAACATCCAGTTGTTTTTGATTTCCCTCCCTCCCTGGCTTTATAGGACAAATCCAAGCATCAGTCCTGCCACATGTACAATAAGCCTTGGTCTCACTGAGCTGAGAATATTTGGTGCTTCCAAAAATCATTCTGTGCCTTACAAGGACAAGTGAAAAGGTGTCCAAGCAGTGAATTTATAAAGGTTTACTTTTTTTTGCCTACCAGTTTTATACAGCTTCCTAGATCATAGTTGGTTTTAAATCTTGTCTGGTACAGCATCGTTATAGAAAGGGAATCATGTTAGCAGGGAATGCATTTGCCTGTATAGCACTTACCTGTTTAATATTAATTTGTTTGACTGCATATTTGTGGGTGCTGTTGTACAGCCACGTGAGCCCAGATGCCTGACTGATTTTCCAGTGCCAGGAAGCTGAGCAAGGGCTCTTTTCCTTGTTTTGACCTGATGTCTCAGGAGCACTGAGGGTAAACAACCCTAATATCTGCTTTCTTTCCCAAGTGTGTCTCCATGGCTGTCTTCTAGACATACTAGAATACCTTTCTAGCCTGGTCAATATATATGTAACTATTTTTCTGCCTTCTATACCTCATAAAATAGATTTTAATTCAGGATTTCTTTTTTCTTTTCTTTCCCCTTTTTGCTTTGAGAGCTTGCAGGTTAATTTTTCTGAGCAATTAAATTCAGTTTTGTTTAAATGTTTTAAAGTAGCAGTGCATATGCTTGCAACAGACACTTGAAAATTAAAATAATAAATATCAAGCAGGTCATTTCTTTCACACTATGTAAGTCCTTTTATACATGCACAACAAATTGTCCCTTATTCCCCGTATGCTGAAGCTAATAGCACAAAACTAATGTTGTGAAATGATCACTGCTATTGACTGTAAAATTAATCAGACTTTGGCTTCAGTTACCCTTAAAGAAAGAACTGATGTATTAGTAGACCATGTTCTGTGAACCACCTGATCGTTTGAATCCCAGTGAGAAGAGGTCTGGTTTTGTGATTACGGCTCTAGGTCAGGATTTAGGAGCTCTGAGCTCAGTTTTTGGCCTTGCTACAGAATTCCTGTGTTCACAAGGGCAGAGCATTTAGGAAGTGCTTTGTCACCTTAATAAATGTAAAAGAGTATGTTGGGAATTTCCAGCTGAAGAGTATCATTAGTGAATGTGAGTGCTTCAGGACTGATGGCAGTGGGTTGGGATTTGATTTATCTGTTAATTCAAATAGTTGTGGTGGGAGGGTTTTTTCTTTGTTCTTAAAAGAAGCTTCAGAAATGCAGATTAAAAAGTTTTAATGAAAACCTCTTTTTTTTTATTTTTCCTTTTAAGTAAGATTCTATATTGAAGTATTAAAAAAAGCTAAAGTAGGAAACTTAATACTATCAGATTTAATTGAGTGTATTTGAGGATCATCATCTCAAGTTTGTAATTTTTATTTGTGCTTCTAATTCAGAACAGGAAACCAAGTGAAACCTGTGTCGTGCGAAGTGGGAAAGCTCATTTGCATTTACCTCTGGAACACCTGGCACTTGCTTCTGCTGACCACTTGTCCTGGTTCTGGCCAGGAGAGGGTTAAGTTTTTTGAGTAGCCAGAAGGGGGCGTGGCCAGGACCCTGAGGTTATTCTATACCACATCATTGCCAGGGGTGGGGGAAAGGGACTCTCTTCTTGGGAGAAGGGGTTCCTTCTGGTCGAGTAAACGTGGTGGAAGGAGCTGTCTGGTATTGTTTATTGTTGGGGGGATTTCCATGTGAATCCTTTCTTTTCTCGTACCCTCTCACTGGTATTGCTGCTATTACTGTTCCTTTTCTTATCTCACTGCTGTTTCCAGTAAATTGCTCTCCTCTCAACCCATGATCTTTACCTTTCCTGCCTCCTGTTCCCCTCTGCATCCCGCCACAGGGAGAGGGAGAGGGGAAAGCAGGGGAGCAAGAGGGCTGCTGCGTGGTTTGGGGGAGTCTCAGTGGGGGCACAGATTTGGGGAATACCACTCCTAAACCACGACTCCACTGTTCATAAAAAGATGTCAGCATTTGCTTTCTTCTATGCACGTTCTTCTCATTTAATTCAGTGGGCCATGACTGTATTTACATAAGTATGTTTATTCTGTCCAGAACTGGAATATTGCCTTAAATGGGAAACTTTTTTTTTTTCTTTACCTCTCATGGAAAAGAGGGTGAACACAGTCTCTTCTCAAACATTTAAGTATTCAATAAAGACTTTGTGAAAGTTTAGGGAGGTATAAATAACAGTAGACTGGAGTGCCACAGAACAGCTTACGAGCAATCAGTCTTTAAACACTGACTGTAGTTAAGTCAAATTCATTTGAGGATGGTCCTGTTGATTGACTTGGAGATACACTGTCAATTAGAGGGTATTTCCCTTGAGTGGTGACGGGTAGTTTGCTGTTTGAGGAAGGTTTCCTGTGTTGTTGTGGCTGGAGGAAGCTCTCCGCATACTCACCAGCACCACTCACCAGCAGTGGTGACCAGGCTGTAGGTGGGTTTGGAGAAAGCCACACTTCCAGTGAGGCTGCTATTTTAACTGGCTAACATATTGTTGTCCAGGTAGGTCATATGAATTTGTTTGCTTGAGACTTATGAATCTCTAATATTTGTCACATTTCCAGGTAAGATTGCAAATAAAACTGGCTGATTCCTCCTATATGAAGGACTAGCAGTGATGGTGGAAACTGATTGATTACACACAGATGAAATACAAAATAAAAACTTCCCACTTTTTCTCTTTTCCAGATGTGGGTTGTCTGTTTTCAAATGCTATGGGCCATAAACCTTGGCAATATAAAGGCAATGCAAGGCAATTGACTGTAAGGAGGCTAGAAGACTTAAAAACAAGTTTCCTCTTTCCTTGCCTCCCCATGAAGAAATGATGAGTCAGCAGGTTGAGACCACAGCTGATGTGGAGATGCACAGTCCTCTTATTTTTCACAAGCGTTATTATGAAATCAGATATTTTTCAGCATGGGTCTAAGTGTTTGAATCTATCTCTGAGTCTTTCTCTGGTTTATTAATGGGCTGCAGTGCTGCCATCACCATGGTATCCTGCTACCTCTTCCCCTGTGAGGACTGCAAAACCACATGATGAAATTTACATTTTTAATTCTCCACTCTCCATGCCTGTACATATAAAAATGGTTTGCAAAACCATGGGAGAACACAAATGCAAGGACAATTCAGTATCGAGAAATGGCTCAGGCTGCTGTGTTGTTTTGTTAATTTTTAACGCTCTCCCTTTATGCTGTTGCACTGCAGCCATCCGTGGTTCAATACCTGCTCCTAGGTAGACACCAGAACACCAGATGGATTAGGTACTTTACAGCACTAATGATAGTGGCTGATAATGTGTGCAAATCTCCCTTTCACTGCTTGTTCAAGGCAGTCAAGAAATACTCAATACAGCTGTACATAATTATGCTTCTTTTGAAGCTAAATCAGCCTGCGAAATTTCTGCTCCTGGAAAATGGTCAAAATTAGTCAATAAAAAACCCAACAAAACAAACAAACAACAAAACCCCAAACCTTTTGCATGTACTTAGTTAATGGTATATTGTGACATTCTGTTTCTTAAATGCAAGGCTTCCCTGCCAAACTATTGAGATTTAAAGCGGGGGGAGGGGGGGTGGGGGAATACTGCATAATGGAACTGTGAAAAGGTGGTTTTGCTGCAGGTGTAGGAAGATGCTGATTTGACAATATGCTCTGCATGTGCACTTGTTTGTGCCATGAGGAGTTTGTGTAGGACTAAGTACCTGAGTGTCTTAATATGTTGCAGGTATGTGAAGGTCCCTCTGTCTTTTTACCCACTCCCTGTTTCTTTCACATGTTTCTTTGAGTTACTGTAAGGTCAACTTTTGAAATTATCTGTTTTGGCTTGTTTATCCTCACCTCTATTTTCTTCTTTATTCTATCGTTCTGCAAGATTTCCTTTTCTAAACAACTGGAGAGAACAAGATCAGAGTTTCGTTAGGTTTTGCCTTCCCTTCCCCCAGTTTTTTCTCCTGTTGAAACTTGCCAATCACTTTTAAAGCCTACACTGGGCTTTTCTGCAGCACAGGAGATATCATTAAGGCTTTAAACCCACTAATGAGGGAAATGTGCGCTGCTTGAAGGCTCCTGCAATATTAACTACATCCAATTATGTTAGGTAAACGTATGAGTATAGTCAAAACAGGATGAAAGCATATCTTTCTATTCAGGCCAAAAGCAGTCTTCTGAGCCAATCCTTCATCAAACCTACATTGGCTATTTATTTACTGGGTTTGCAGCACTTTTTTTTTAATACTGAATAATAACATTGAAGAGAAACAACACTTACAGGCAGGAAAGGACTATCTATTCCTAGGGCTCTGTTCCTTATTTAAAGAACATGTTTTACTGCTGGATAAAATATGTGAAATCTTAAGTCTGATGAATATTTTTTCTTGTTTAAGTACATTATTGCTTCCTTATCTAATCCTGCCCTTAGCTGACTGTATTATGAGTAGGTGGAGTGCAAATGCAGTTTGTGCTGGTCTTTGCTGGTCCTGACCTTTGATTTCTGTTGATTTGTTGTTTTTTTAAAGGGGAATTAAACTTATCCTACTTCTTTGGACATAGGCTGTGAGAATATTTTTTTTGGAAACTTATTCAGTCTAATAGCACAGGTTTTTAACAGTCCCTCATTTCTGACTTCTGAAAATGTTATTTGACAGTAGCAGATTGGTTGTTTTGTTTACAGTTTTCTTAATTTTCCCTATTCTTGACATATAGCACAGTGTCATGTCCTTTGATTCCTGCCTTTCCCAGTCTGCTTTTGTTTAGAAGAGTAATTAGTTTGTCACTTGTTCCAGAATTGACATAGGCTCAGATCACAGCACCCGAGTTGGCCTTTTTACATGCTTGAGCAATCAGAGTTCAGACCCAGTGCTTTGCTTTGTTTTCATGTCTTTAACCACATTTGGAGGTAACTCAGCTGCTCATGTACAAAAAGTCCTTTTGAAGCATCTGATGATACAAGAACCCTCTTAAGTCTATGCAAGTGACGTTTCACAGCACAGAGAAGTGATTTACATGTACGTACCCAGGAGTCTGGTGGTTCAGCACTGGAGTAAATGTGACATGGCAATATGTGATATTTGAATGGTTGTCATGTATTGTGCCTGAGATCTGTTTAGCCTGGTTGAGTGTGCTCTTTCAAAGGTGGCCAGCAGCAGAATTCAAAAGACTAACACAACAGCAGGACAGACAGTGACGGTAATCTTCCTTCTGGCTTATCTGCCCAGCCTCTGGCAACCAGTGCTGTCGTGACTTCCAGTGCCAGAGATTGCATCTGAGCATCATTTCTCCCATTCACTCCATTGGCTACAAATCTGTTCCCATCCCATCCCATCCCATCCCATCCCATCCCATCCCATCCCATCCCATCCCATCCCATTTTGAATCCTTTCTATTAACTCTTATGCCAGCAGGTGGGGGATTTTGTTTTGTTTTGTTTTTTCATGGATAAGCTTTTTGGTTTTGAGTGTGATAGTTCTATCTGGGGACTTTTGCGTGTGCACAAGTTCATTCCTCTTCAGTGAGAGTGAATGTGATACATGTGGGCATTATTATACTAATCCGTGCAAGATTTTGCTCTTCATTTAAAGTATTTTAAAGGTAGCATTGTATCTTCCAAATGGTGGGAATAATTCTCTCTTTAGACATTCATTCAGATAGCTTAATCAATTTGAGTTTGCTTGCCTTTATGTTTATATTTGAGCTTAAAAGTATGAAAGGTCCTTTTTTTTTTCTTTTTTTTTTTCTGATATAGTGATAATGTTCTTATCTAGCACAATGCTAACAACATTTTGTTAAGATGTCTAAACTGGACTCACCATTTCCACAGCAAGGCCTACAAAATGGATCATGTGAGCATTCGTCATCTGGTTCAGCTCAGAAGCTAATCCATTTTAGTTTACTTGTCAATGTGGACTTTTTCAAAACTATGCAGGCTGACTTAGCACCGAGGCAGATGAGTGCTCACAAGAGCTCTACACCATCTCCATTTCAATGGTGGTTATCTCCAATAGATGGGGAGTGGTGAACAGCTGATGGGTTTGTAGCATCTTCTGTTGATGCAGCTGGTTTGCAGTAGTCCACTGACCAGAGCCTGGAAAGTTCTCCTCTACCTAGCAATCAACTCTGGTAGATCTGTGCCAAGGGAAAATTTTTGCCACCCTCTTTTTTTTTTTTTTTTTTTTCTTGTGATCTACACTATGAAACGTTCATTCTGCAAGAGTGAAACCTCCATAGGAAAGGATATTGAGAGACTGTGCCCTCCTCCCCACTGACTGCATGTTACAGCTATAAATCTTGAGGATCAAAAGTGAAGAATGACTCGGCAGGTATTATTTTACTCTCTAGTGAGAATTCTTCTTTATATAGTAACCACATATCTTGGCACCATTTGTTGTGAATAATTGATGGCAAATAACTGGCTGATCCAAGCCTTGGGGAAGGGAAGGTGCTGCCGTGTGTTATTGGGGGTGCTGTGGAATCAGAGCTCCTGACCCATGACCAAGGAAAGTCTCAGGACACTTGCCAGTGCTGCTGATGCATTGTCAGCATTTAATGCACCACATGTAGAAGGGAAAGGGAAGAGGATGAGGGGTGTAAAATTCAAGTTTTTACACTGCACTGCTCACTCGCAGCTCTCCAGCGTAGTGAGTCCTCCTTCCTTGGAGCACACCTCGCCACTGCACATTTTCATGTTCGTTCATCTGTTTCTGAAGTGGTGGCTCGAGGAGAGTCCATTTAGCCTAACAGACACATATTCAGCAGCATATATACAGAGATCAGGAAACAGGTGTCCTGCAGCAAAAGTAAGGGATTGTCAATTATTGTTAATTATTTACTCCTGCCAGCCTCCTCCCACTGGTGTTAAGCAACAGAAACAAAAATAATTACATTCTTTACTGAAATAACACTCCATTCCTCTTCTTTTCCTTTCATGCTTGCTCTTGCAGTAAGGGGTTTGGGGAAATAAGTAGTAAAAGCAAGAACTCTTCTCCTCTGCTAGATTAATTGTAAGTTAAAGGTACATAAGATATTATTTTTTTTCCCTTTTCAAGGCAATCGCAAATGACAGTTTCCCCATTTCCTTTTCCATTCTCAGTATGTGCATTTAGATGAAGCTAAAACTGCACTCTTGCACTTTTCATGCAGCTTTCCTAAAATAATTCTGAATAATTTAAGAATGGCTCCAAAACATTCCAATTTAACCAGTCACTGACCTTCAGTCAAGTTTTAATGTCATCGGGACTATATTGGTATTTCATCAGTACCAAAGAAGCTGTACTGTCGCAGAGGCAATGGTGAGATCTATAATTAAAGTTGCCCAATGTCTCCCATTACAATGTTTTCTTTTCAGTAGACTATCATAGTTTAACTGCTTCAATTAGCATTTTCCATTTAGAAATTTTCAGTCAAAATGGTCTTGCTATTTTGGAGATGATGCCTAGGGAAAAGTTAGGGTTATTTATTGATTGTGAGGAAAATAAACCCAGAGTCTATTTCTTTGGCTTTGGCTTTGTTCCCTCTAGTGTTAAGGGCTGGATATAAAAACCACTTTGAAAATCTGACCAAACTGCTTAAGTTTATAAGCCCCCGAAGAATCTCAGTAAACACAGACTCAACAAAAAATTATTGAAGGAGACTGACTTACTACTATTGCTCTCTGCTGACAGAACTCTACAGATGACTAAGAATTTCTACAAGTCATCATGTGAGCTTTATATCTGAAGGAGGAGAATCCTGAGTTTGTGACTGATCCATTTTACATGAAAGGTTTTTGGGTTTTTTTATATGCAGTGTTAAAATGTTTCAGGATATTATTTTCTCTTGAAATCTTAAGTTTGAGAAATTGAATAGAGATCCTGTGGGGGAAAAATGGTATATGATAACATAACTAAAGAATTGGACCCATTTGGACCCATTTCTGCATATGCTTTAGGATATGAAGACTGCACTAAGCCTAAGATTTTCAAACCTCTTAATGCTTCAATTTGCTCTCTAGAATCCTCCTAATATAATTGTAATTGACTGCAGTAGGAATTGATGGTATACTATATTGTCAGCAGTAAGAATTAAAAAAAAAAAAAAGAAAGCCTTACCTTAGTGATTTCTGAGATTTGATTAGGAAATGTATGGAAGACAGAATTTTCATGTCATATCTGATTTTGAAGAGTTGAAAGCCAAAATAAAAATAAAAAGTTGATTAAAATAATTTGTTTCAGTTACAGCTTTGAATGTAAACAAAAAGTGGTTTCAATTTACAAGGTAAAGTTATTTTGTTCCAAAAGTATCTATAAAAAGGTAGTTTCTTGGAACTTTTCTCCTTCTTTTCTTCCAGAAAGCCTAGAGAAAGAAATTGATTTTGCAATATTTCCAGTTTCTTGCAAACCTCATGGCTTTATTTAAGTTTCTCTAACCGGCTCTGGTTTTATTTTTGTTTAATGTTTGATATGAATTTTTAAAAGGAATGTACCCTCCCTAGCTGGTGTTTCACTGTGTCATATTAGATGTTCTTTGAATGCCCTGGCTGCTGGGTGGCACTGCCTTGGTTTACCCTCCTTGTGGTCAAGTGGGGTAGCTCTCATTTTTTCACTTTTTTCACTTGTGGTAACATTTATATTATATTGGCAGTGACAGTCACTCTTGGTTGTAAGAACTTAGGTTTGTCCTAGGGTAAAGATTTATTCTAAGTAAAAAAATCAGCAGGGTTTTAGACATGTCACAGAGGGTTGTTTTTTTCAGTTTCAAGATCCCTTTTATTTTTCAGGCTGCTGGATGCTGGGGGTGTGCAGCATGAACCTCAGGTGGGAGAGAAGCAGCTGTACAGATGCAAAATGAGTTCTTGTGATGTGAACGTGTGTGCTGTGCTGGCCAACACTGACGGCTGGGAACTACAACTCCCACCCACCAATAAAGCTTGGAAGTGGGGGCTTAGAAGTGCAAATACCAATAACTTGCAAGTAAAAATAACATGCTGGGTGCACGCAGCCAAGTGTGATGTGTGTGCAGAGTATGGGTACAGCCTGGCAATTTCACTGGTGTGTGGTCCTTCCAGAGAGTGAAGCTTCTTTCCTTCTTTGCTTAGGAAATCCCAGCAGGCAGAACTACAGCAGCCTCCAGTCAGGTTGCCCGTTGCTTTTCCGTGTGTGCCTGGATGTCCAGGGGTTAATCCTCAGTGAAAGGCTGCAGGTGTCTCGTTCTCATGGCTGGCACTCGCTCCTTCCCCGGGCACTCGATAAAAGAGAATCTAAATCCCAAATCTCGTCTGTCCTCGTGCATGTTTTCTCAGCTTCCAGTTTGTCTGTGTCCAAAATGCTGGTGCTGGCTTTTTGGGCACCGTGAGTGGGCAGAATTCGGGCTCTGATCCATCTGATTTCATGTCATGGTAACAGTGCATTAAACTGAAGCAAGAGTAGTGAAACAGGCCCCCCAAATGCTGCAGCACCTGAAGGAAGCCTATTTGACCAGAAAGAGATCTGTGAGCCCTATGGTGTGGACTACAGTTTGTGGGGGTTTTGTTGTTTGTAACATTTTCTCTTATCCTAGAACTCTTAAGACAACAAGATATGGTGATGTGCTTTATGTTTCATAATCCACACTACTTCCTATTTTAAGTCTAGATGTTTTAGAATGCAGAAGTAGCTGATACTGTTAATTTATTTGAATGAGGTACTTCCTGAGACTCAGAGGAGTGTTTCAACTTCTCTCCTTGAAGAAATCAAGTAAGAGTGATGTGAACAACAGTCTGCTTGCAGGTTGTTTGTGAAGTAAGGCTGTTTTACAGAAATTGTGAGCTCCAGGGAACTCATGATAAGTCCTGTAATGTTATCTGTGTGCAATAGGACTTTATTATTGTTGAAATTATCTTATGACAAACATTTAATTCTAGATATGCTCAAATTAATTTGTAAGAGGCAAATGAACAAACATTATTTCATATAAGCATGTCAAAACATGCTTTCATAAATTAGGATTTTTTTATTTATTTGATTGAAACCAGGCAATAACCACAAATATGAAATCTTGGAAGATAAAATGCTGAAAGTGTGCTGTGCAAACTCCTGAGAAAGTTTTATAGCCTAGCTCTTCTTGAGGGACAAATAAATGAGGAACAAAAGCAGCTACTGCTATCAGGAAAATGCATTAATGTTTTGACAGATAGATGTGGAACTCTTAATATATGAATTTCAGATATTTTTCCCTGATGTGTAAATATCCACTTAATGTAATTAGAAAGAATTGTGAAGTAGCAGGCAGGGAATTCAAATTCTTCACCTGAGCAGATACTGCAAATGTGATTTGTTGACAGCTTGTCTTTCTGCCATTAAAGCTGACCTGGAGTTTTCTTTCTGAATGACTTTTCAAAGGAAAAGTAACGTAAAAAGTTAATTACTTAGCCAGAGAGTGTTCTGACTTGGACTAGCAGCATATGCTTAGACAAAGAGCAGAACAAGAGCAGAGCAGTATTTCCTATGGAATATCCCCCTAACATCTGACTGCCCATTGTCAACTTCCTAAGCTGAAAGCTGTATTCATGTTTTTAATTTTTAATAGCCCTTTTCTTCCAGTAGTTTGATTTAAATATCATCTTGAACCCATTTTTTGTTTTTTAAATTATTAGGAGGCTTCACAAGAAAACTTCTATCGGCTTCATTTGACATTGTTTTTAAATTTTCTTCTCAGCATTGGGGGGAAAAGGTGAAATACTTTTTCCTTGGGTTGTTTTGCACATATTGGAGATCATCAGTTTGTAGTATAAATCCCAAATATACTGTTTCAAATTAGATAAATGACAGTTTGAGGTATATTTTGAACATCAGGATGTTGTCACGTGGGGAATGGGGTATTAGGCAACAAGTTTGAGGTGGTACATGGGAACTTGGAAACCCTCTGGAATGTTTTTCACCTTTTGGTCATAGTTTGCTACTTAGCCTCTTGTTTACTTTCAGTGTTTCTCAGTGCTTTGAGATTTTAAGCCAGACAGGCCTGTATATAATTTTATTTCTGTATTGCAACACCTGTGTGAAAGAGGTCAAACTGAAATTGTCAATAAAATATGAAATACATGAAGAAGTGACATTTCTTATGTATACTTTTCTCCAAATAAAACTGTTGCAATCAAGTGATATTTTTAAACTAAGACATTGGTAAGCCTCCCCTTCACCTGGCTAGCTTACCTCTGCTAGTGAACAGAAGGTCCTAAGCATTTAACCCCTATTTGAGAAGCTTAATTTGACAATACAGATTTAAAACTCTTGCTCAGCCATAGCTAATGTTCTGAAGTGCCTTGAATCCCTTGGAGCTGCTGATTTCAGCAGCTGAAATCACCCAACAGAAGCTTAGCAGCTTTGAATCTCGTCCAAGGTAGGAGACAATGAATATGATGTTTCGAGAGGAGATGGCCCTCACAGGTACCTTTGCAGCTGGCTGGCGGTTCAGGCACTTTAGCAAATGTAGCAGCAACAAACATGGTTCTTTGTAAAACAGGGTGGTGGAGCCAGGCTGCTTCAGTCCCCCATGACAAGGGGAGCTGCCCAGAGTGCAAGAGAAAGGCTTTCACATATTTACCTGCTGGAAATCATTCCAAGGCACTCCTCTCATCTCTCTGTGAAGTGCCCTACCTAGAAACTTACAGGTGATTCTTTGAGAAGATGCACTTACAACCTTATTTGTTGAATCGACACCACATTCTATGTGGTCCATGGCATTCATGATAGAGAAGTTAGTGAATCTCTGCAGCCTGATAGGTCTCAGACTATCCCTCCCTGCCTCTAACCTGTACTCCTGCTGTAATAATTCTTTCCTTCATTATTATTTCCTTACTTTTCTTCCTATCCTTATCCACAGGAAGGAGTTACAAATTTTTTCCCCCATTGTGAGTTTTGTTCCGTCAGTGATTGTTTGAAAGCAGGTTACTTCCATGACTTCCTTCACCTTGCAGTTGTAAGAAAGGGAGTACTCCCTGATCACAGCTGTAGTGACCTCTCTTCTGGAATACATTTTTTTATTATGTTCATGAGAAGAAAGGTAGTGAGACCTTAAGGAAGTGTAGGACTCTTCCTACATTGCTGTCATGGCAGCTTGGACAACTCTGTGCTCATTTTGGTGAACTCTTTTTCTGAGGTATCCAACTGCATACCCAAGGTATTTGGGTCAGCAGCCAAGAGGACAAGCAGTGGGAGGCTGGGTAGTGCTTACAATCTCTCTTGGTATTCTCCAGAATCTTCAAGGTTGCTGCAGGTATGTCCCTGGATGAGCAGAGTATGGAATACGATGGTCCTGTGTAAATAAAAGATCTTGCCAAAGTTCTTACGGGCATTGCCTGTCATTCCTACGTATGCCAATGACTGGAAGCATGGCAATGTATGTGTACCAAAAGTTATTGGGGACTGCTTTCTTCCAAATACTCCTTACAATCTGTAAAAGGAACTTTCTGGTCCTCAACTTTTCCTCAAGGAGAAGTGTGTGTAAACAGAGAGGCTTTTAATAGTCTTATAACTTTATCCAATATTAAAAAGTCCAGTTATGTCAGCTGGAAAGTGGATTTAAAAGTGTTTAAAAACTGCTTCTCAGCACAGCAGGAACTGTATATAGAGTATGGCTTCTCTAGTACAACCTGGATTTGTTTGTAATACCAAAATTCCTAATTAAATAAGAGCAAGTGCTTTTTTCTTTGATTGTTTTGACCCCAAATATGCAAACTGACCACCATATGCAAACTCATGAAGGCATGGACTTAATTTTGGTGTTGCTTACACCTACAAATGGAACGACTTGCATCAGTTTGGGTCAGGCTGCAGGAGGCCATATGTGTTTGTTTTAGCATTTATGAATGGTTATATTTACCTCATTGCAATGACTTGCTTTGGTTTCTATTGACAAAACCATGACTTAAGAGAATGTTTGCAGAGACAAGAGCAGATGTTTCCAGGCTGCTTGCCACAGAGGGGGGGAAAAAAGCCAGTATTTGCTTGTAAGCTGGTGTTGGCTGTGCCATTTTTCCAATGAGTAATTAGGAATGGTAGTTATTAGTCAGTTGCTGAAGATCCTGACTTGACAACAAAAGAACCTACTTGGAGATGCCTTTTTGTATAGTCTGGTCTATAGAGTAGAATGAAAGACAATTGCTGTAATCACTGAAACCAATTCTACCTTGTCACACTCTTTTGAAGTACCTTAATGACCAAGGAGAACCTAAAAGCTTAACGAAATAGATAATCCATGGACATTTTCTCCTCTTCTCTGCAGGCCTGTTGCTTTCAAATTAAGCTGAAAACTTTTACTAGATACTTTTATGAAATTGCAAAGCAATATGAGCTTTTTGGAGTTCGTTTGGTGATTTTTCTTTCACCCCCCTCTGGAGCCATAAGATCACCTTCTGAATCATACATACTAAAATCAAACTTGTTTTAAACAAAGAGAAAAGAGGGGACAAAAGTGTCATGGACTATTAGCAGGGTTGGTGATCTGGGAGGGTTTTGAGTAATTTGTTTGTGAAGTAGTATCTGTCCCCATAGTTTTAATGGGCAGGGAAAGACTGATTGTAACTACCTGGGAGCAGCAGTGTGGGATGTGTGGCATCTGAGAATTTGGAAGTGGAGTTTTGGAAAGGCAGATGAGGAGCGAGCCTGCTTTGGGAGAGACAACTCCTGTGTGTAGCGATTGCCTCGGGTGTTATATGGATGGGAGGTCCCTCACAGGCACAGCAGAGGAGTGGCCCAGTGGTCTCCCACACTGGGACACAGCCCTCAGTGGGCAATGCCAGCCCTTTGCCCCCTGCAAAGGCTTTGATCCCGGGGTGAGGAGTTGGGTCTTGCTCCATTGCGAGATGATGATTTGTGAAGAGAAAAATTTTACATGCTTTGAAGAGATGCAGCTATAACATCTGTGTATGCAAGGGCCTTCCAGATGGAAACAGCAATGAACTCCAGAGTATATGACATGAATGAACTCTATTTTGGGTTTTAAAAACATGCAACACAGTGCTTTCCTGGTTCAGTCAAAAGCCACTACACAATACGTCGTTGAATGTCATGAATACAGGGAGAGTTGAGCATGACTTAAAACACCATGGAAGTTGTAAGGAATATGCTGTATCAGTTTACCAACAGGGAATTTTAAAAACGAATATATGGAGACATCTCCTGCCTTCCCACTTTCATGATCTACTTACTGCAAGCTTGGTAAGATGTATTCCTGGAGATATCTCAGGGATTTTTTTTCTGTTTCTTTTTTAAATAGCAAGTGTTATGTTGATCTGTTAAGTGTCTTGCCACTGCCACTGACTGGATGAAATACCGTATGGGCAGTTCAGGGGTTTACTGGTTCCACCTGCTGGCTGAACTGGAGGTGATGACCTGTCAGTCAAGGGGAGTTGAATGAGTTATCTTAAGAGAGTTTATTAATAATTATTGTATGAGGTATGGGGATAGTGTCTTGTCTTCATGCTACAAACTTTCTGTCTCGTTTTTTATTAATTTTCATTTCAATAAATTAAATTTAAAAATGCAATTTCTTAGACAGGATGGCAATGCGTAATCACAAGTGCATTTTTAGGGAGAGAAGGACAGCAACCCTTTTTGAAAAAAAGAAGATGAACAAGTTCACCCAGTGATGTGCAAGCACTGCTGCTGCCTGCTCATCGCTTCTGGAACTTGCCTTGGGGAGAAAGCCATCCCCCACTAAAGCTAACACAGATAACTGCACGGCATTCGTGAAGGCTGGGAGAACGATGACCCCTCACACTGGGAATATACCCCAAAAATTTCCCTAAAGAGGGAAAAGGGTGGGGGTAGGAGGAACCTGGAGCTAGACTTAACTCTGGATACTGAAGCCCCCATGGGTACCAAAGAAAGGTTGAAGGAGAGAGAAGCAAATGGCTCTCATTAGTGTGGGTTGTAGGGTTGAGATTAGGGCTGAAGTTCAGGGGAGCGTGGGCGTGGGATTCCAGTTAAAGCTGGATTCTGCAATGGCTGCGGGACTAGAAGAAATCTTACATGAAGGCAAATGGTGTTTGCTAGGGATGACTAATGCTGGAATTAGTGTTGGAGTTACTGTTTGGATTTGGGATTTTTGGTGCTCTAGAGCTTAGTTCCTTGTTGAATCTCAGCAGGCTGAGTGCTGAGGTTTGACTCCTGTAGAAGTAAATTGGTTTTGATTGGCTTTGTTAGGAGCAGGGTATGATTAAGTCTAAGTTTAAGATAACAAAGTGTCTGAGGTCCCGTTTTCTGGAGTTTCATTTCTCACTGTGTGTCATGGGTTAGCATAGTTTGAGTTTTTGAGGAAAGACTCCTTCAGCCTCGGAAGTGATTTTTTGCACAGAGGTGCTTACAGTTTCCTCTAGACCTGACCTAACCAATCAACTGGCTAGTTGGAATATTGACAACTTCTTTAAGCCACTTA
>VXAD01003533.1:526331-651913 GCA_013399195.1 Dicrurus megarhynchus
CACTGTGTTGTCAAAGCACATGGAGAAGATTAGCAGCTGGTTCTGTGGAGGTGAGTGTTTTTTAAAGGTCTTTAAAGGTACCCTTTAGGTTTTTTGAAGATTTGTCTCTTCAGGATACTTAAAGAGTGCATGGCTGCATTAACTGCCTTCTGATGGCTGCAAACCTTTATCCCTCATTTTTCTACCAAAGAAATAAGAAGAGGTGTCTAAGGGAACATCATGGTGCTGTTACCCTTCTTTCTGCTCTAGGCAGTCATTTGCTGGCTGACAGAGGTTGTCTAGCCTGCTAGTGACAAACTTGGGAAAGGAAAAAAATATTGAAATACATAAATATTGAGTCATGGAAGGCTACAGTTTTTCTCCAAGATAAAACAGGGACAGGATATTAGTGTCCTACACTAATAGGTCCTACAGATGTCCGTATTGACATGCTTCTTGGCATGGCTTTGTTGTGTATTGATTAGTTGTCCCCCAGGCATGGTCTGGGCACAGTTCAGGAGAAGAATATGTACCATGACCAGAAGCAGTTTGGATATGTCCATTCTTTTTGGGAAAGGGATTTAACTTTGGGGACAGGAGGCCTCTGATTTCCACTCGGCCTCAGAGCCAGAGAAGATTCACTTGCCTGAATTATTTAGTAATACTGAGGAAGCCAAATTGACTGAGGGACGAACAAGACAATAACTGGGTCTGAAGGGTCATCCTGAGGAACACCTTATGGGGGAGGGAATTCTTGCATCAATTGCAGAGATGCCACTCATCTGCAAATTTTATTTTGCTTTCTCTTCTAAAAGCAGTGATGTTTTAAAGGTTTTGTTTGCAAGCAAATCCCTCCAATTTTCCTAGTTGTGGTTGATGGCATGTCTCTGACTGTGGGAACTCAGCAGCACTTGCAGGTACACTGCAAGAAATAACCACTCTGCCAGTGGTTTTCATGCAGCATTGCTGTGCCAGAAATGGTTCATTACACATGAGAAAGAAGCGCAGAGCAGTTATTCAATATTTAGATAATGCTAGATGGAACATGATCCTGATTGCATTTGACTTAAAAGCAACCTCCTTTGCTGCCCAAAAACTGAAATCCCACCCCCGAAAATATTACAGCTGCCTCCTACGGTAATCTTTTTTGTGATTTTTATAAGCTCAAGATTTTTTTAGATACATCTAGTACTTCATCCATTTGGAAAGAGGTGACACTTCATCTTTCACTGAGATACTTCAGGCTCATTCTCATATCAAATCCATTTTCATTCCTGCTGTATGAACCTGTAAGGTTATGCAATTAGGAGGAAAGTGTTTGCAGAAACTGTAAGGAAAACCTGATAAATGAAATCCTCTCTACACTGTCAGTCATGCTGATGGTATTCCAATAAACACAAACATATTTTTGCATGCCCAGTTTTAAAGATACAGAGTAAAATAATTTATGGCCAAAGTTGTTTTTCCTTCCTTGCAGCATTTATATGTATATAATACTGTACACACCAAAAATATGTTGAGGGAGCATTACTGACATAAAGTAGAGTGCTAAAAAGGCAATGCTATAGTTAATGTTGTAGTTATAATATTATAGTTAACAGGCTTTTTGTTCAGTAACTGGGTCCCTCTCTGTGAATGTGCTGTATACAGTCTTTATGCAATTAGGAGCACTTTTTAGGGTGAATGTTTGGTTTTAGGAGGGGAATTTGCTTTCAAGACAAATGCAGTGAGATTTATATCACATCTGTTATTATCTAAGTGGAGCTTTGTCTTGCAAAGGAGATTTGTCTTATAGAGTGCACAGTTTGGGCAGCCTTCAATTTGGGACTGGATGCAAAATACTTTTCCAAGTGTTGCCCTGTAATTTTTTCTGGTTTTTTTTTTTTTTTCTGTATGCTATTTAAACCTTGCTTGGAAGACAAAATTGGTCATTTCCTTGTGGGAATTGTTATTCTGCTCTTTCACTGTAGTTTCTGAGTGCCTCAGAAATGTTAATGTATCGTTAGCATTTCTGAGGAGGTGATGTGATATCTCCACTTTATAAAGCAGAAGTGAAGGCTGGTGGTTGAAACACGGGTCTGAGAGTGTTTGCTAATTTGGGGGCTGCATTCAATGACCTGATTTCTTGGACTAATGAATTTCCCAGGATCAAGGCACATTCCCTGTTGTTGATTTCAGTGAGTGACTGCAATCTGGGCCTCAGGGTTTGAAATGAAGACTGAAGATATAAGGAAGACTCATTTAGTGACCAGCTGAGTCAAGATTTAGTGTAAACGGCTGCCCTAGCAGCACATAAGAGCTGTGACGCAGAGGGTAGCATACAGTGCTTTCTGACAGGATGATACTCGTTCCCAATTGTCTAGAGCCTCTTTCTTCTGATTCCACTGTGCCTTTGAATATCTGTAACAAATTATGGAGCTCTCCACTGGGTGATGGTCTTTCTAGCTGCACTTCTGATCCTCAGGAAAGATACCTACTGACAAGTTAGAAAACAGATTATTTATTTAAAGAGGCTATTCAGAGAAAACAGTCCAAGATGTTTCAACTTTGACAGCCTGTCCAAGGTTTTCCTTGTTATTGTACAAAATAGAATAACCTATATATACATTTAAAAAGTGCCCTTTTTTTGTTTTACAGTAGTCACCTGATGGCAGTACCTAAGACAGTCTCTTCCTTCAACTTAATACGTACTTTTCTACCTGAAAGCTGCTCGTCTTTGCTCAAAACTGGTTGGTAGTGTCAGCCCAGTGATATTAGTTTACTACACTGGATGGTGTTGCTGAGAATGTAAAACTATCCCATTAGCCTGTTTGCAATATAAAACAGGCTTCTGCATTTTACAAGCTTATGCAGTGTAGTAAGAATTTGGCAAGTGTAAAGGAAAAAGGTGTTAAGGAGAGCTGGCAGCTCCTTAAAGAAACGATATTAAGTGCAAACTCTTCCAATAAGGAGGAAAGTTAAGGAAGTGCAGTGGAAGACCAGTGTAGCTAAATTGCCAGCACTTCATGGCTCCTGAAGAGAAATTGTTTTTTTACAGAGTGGAAAGTAGGTCAGATTTCCAAGAAAAAGGATAAAAAAATAGCATGTAGTGGCAATAAAATCAGAAGTATTGAAGCACAAAATGATACTAAAGTATCCAGGTGTGTAACAGGTTGGAAGAATTCATTTTTTCATGTACATTAGTACCTCCTGGTAACTGGAGAAGTGTACACCTTCTGCCCACACCCACCGATCTTAGGGTGGTTTTTCTGGAGGACCTTGCTGTACAATGCCTGAAATGTATTTTGGAGCAGTCCATTTTTGGAAGGGAAGGGAGGAGCCCAGTGTGCCTTCTTTGCAGGAAGTATTCTGTACTTTTGTTAATGATTTAGATGATGGCACGGAGTGCTCTAACATTTCATGTAGAAAGCTGGTAAGGATGAAAGATGCTATGAAAAAAAGGGCTAAAATTCAGGGTGGTCTTGATCAGTTGAGCAAATAGCCATAAAGGGGATGGTCATAGTTCAAAAGGACATGTTCCACATCTGACTCTTGGGAGTAACCAGTTTTAATGATGAAGTCTGGGAATAACTTCCTAGAGAGTGATCATTCAGACAGAAGTCTGAAAGTTGCAGGGAACCACAAACCAGTACATGAGTACAGTGTCTTGCAGTGGTATGTAATATTCCAGGGTGAATAGAGAATTGCAGAATGCCTGGAGAAAAAAAATCCTTCCTTGCCTGGAGTACCATGTCAGGTCACAGGGACTGTTACCTTGAGAAAGAAGTAAATCAGCAAGACTATGCAAAGGAACAGTACCACCACTGAACAAACAGGCCTAGATAATATAACTGGTAACTATGTATTGAGTGAATTGGTGTTATGTCGGGTAGATGGCTGCAATATGCTTAGTGGTTATTATAGCCTTCCATGTGTATGGGCTGCTGCAAAGATGGGGAGAATAACCCAGTTTCTATGCCTGTGGCAGCACAAAGACTAAAGTTCCAGCAAGAGAGAGAGATTGGGCTACCGTGGTAAAGGTAGTACAGCACTGGAAGAGTTTGAGTGGGGAAGTTATTGAATCTCTGTTATTGGAGGTCTTCAGGAACAATTAGGAAATATCTTCTGACATAATATAAGATGTAATATTTTCTACTGTGGGGCTGGACATCTCCTGATGCTTCTCCCAGGCAGAAGTGTGTTGTTTTCTGACTCACTTTCTCTTTTGTCTTTTATATCCTTTTAGTTCTTGGTGAATATCACTGTTTTCTGGACAGGAATTTCTTAGATGGTGGGGGAGATTAAAATTTAGTAAATTCACAGTAGTCATTTTGGTACTGAACTTCATGGGGCAGTGCTTTAAACTACTATATTTGACCAACTGCTGCAGCTGTAAGAGTCACAGGCCACAACTCCTTAGTGAGAGTGTTCCTTATCAACAGAGTAAGGACTGGGACTTGCTTTCTAATCAACATATTTTCTGAAGACTTTTAAAATGCATGTAACAATCTGACATACCAGCTGTCACCAGAAACTGTGTCCCCCACCAACACCAGCATGCGGTGCGTTGGCACTCATGTCACACGGAGAGGGAGTGTTGACAAGTCCTCTTGCTAGTCACCTTAGAAAGAGAGGGAAGAAGCCAGGGTTCAGTGAAGGCGATCTCAGGAGAACACCAGGAACATCAGAACCAGGGCAGTCTGAGAAAGTAGTTACTGGGTTGGTCCAGGATTTTTACAAGCTCAAGAGAAAATGAGTGCAGAAAAAGAGATATTTTCTCCAGCCTCATCCATGTTTAGCTTGGTGTTTGGGACTGATTTGAACCTCTCTTTGTGGGACAGTAGTGCAATGCCGTTCCTGAGCAACCTTCCCAAGTTCCAGAGTCTTGAGTAGCTGTAGTTGCATTTGTGTTAAAATTGAATTGTGTTTTCTTTCAACTTAGAAGCCGAACTTGATTTCCAAGCCAATGCTTGATAGCATCCTTTGTCTTCGTGATGACAGATGGAAGTACGTGCGGAGCCTCCTGACCCCAGCCTTCAGCGATACCAAACTGAAAGAGGTAAGGTGTAGACATTGCTGCTTTCAGAGTTTAGAAGACTTGTGTAGGCATCTGCTTTATGTAGGTCCGTATTAAGGATAGGTGAAACATGCTACTTTGTGCCACTTTATTTAGACCTGAAGAGCGCGTGCGGCAGAGCTTCCATACGGCATGGTTCAGATCATAGACTGGTGAAAATCGGAATAGCTCATCTGAGGATATGATCCTCTGTCTTCCTCTATTTAAGTCAGTTTGTCCATGAAAGTGTAGGATACTCAAGAAGGACCCTTACCTCTTCCTCTCCCCTGCCCTGTTAGGATTAAGTTTAAGTCCAGGAAAGGTTATTGCTCCCAGTTGGAACATAGCTTTTCTTGATTTGCAGAGTCAGCAACTCTCATGTTAACACAGGAACTGCTGTCAGTCTATTTTCATTTCTCCATCTCCTTCTCCTTCCCTCCTCCTTTTATTCTTTAATCCTTTCATATAATAAAATAAGTCACTGGAACAGAATGTCAGTGCCAGATAAATACCTCTGACTGAAAATAAATGTCTCTGCGCTGACCTGCTGCTAATTTCCTATAAATGTATCAGCATTTGCTCAGCCATGGAAACCCATTACCCAGTAACAAAGTCCTGTTCCAGTGACACGATATCTCTTAATTAAATGTATATAAATGATTGACTGGGTAAAGTCTTCTCTCAAAGAAAAATACAAAAAACAACCCCACAACAAAAAAAATCACCTCTTCCTTTTTATGCTTTATTCTGAAAGGGAATCATGCTCACTCTGCTGCCCAGTCCCGGGTTGTAAAATTTTCCACTGGGCAGACGCCTGTGTTGTTTTGACATGCCACTGTCGAAATCCACAGTAACATCTAAATGTGTCTGGCTCTCCCAGCTCTATAGACAGCGGTCGCTTAGCAACGCCGGCTGTCACCTCCTTATTATGGTAAATTCTAATTGGCCGCGAGCCTGGCGGAGATGCTGATTAATCACGACTGACAATGCCATTGGTTATGCGCCCTGACATTTGCTCTGTCACCGACTCCATCACGAAATTTCAGCAAGGCGAGGGTGTTTAAATATGCAAGCGATTAGTTGCACATGGCATGGTGGTGAGAGGAGAGTTTTGCATTTTCCTAGCGGAAATTAATCTGCCTTACTGCAGGTCATCGGCTCTTTGCTCATGGACTAACAAAAGATTACGCCGCACTCCCCTCAATTTGTGGAGAGCAACCTCTGCCGGCACCAGCCGGGCAGGCTTGGCTGAGGAGCACAGTGAGGGCAAGAGAGGGGAGCCTCGGGGATCCTGCTCTGGGGCTGGGCACGCGCAGCTTTGCACGGTCTGGCTGATCAAACTGGGCTGGGAGGAGAAGTCATGGCACTCCCTTTGCACGGCTTGGTGGTGGAGCTGGAATGCAGGAATAGTGGTAGGAGGTAAAATGAAGGGCTGGCCGGTTCCTGGTCGCTGAATTGCATGCAAAGGTTGAGATCTTTAATTTTAGCCTGATAATCAGCTTTGCCCATGCTGCCTCTTTCAAGCTCTGTGGAAGGCATGTGTGCATGGGCTTAGGGTGACCTGGAAATTGTCACTTTCTCCTCCCATTCTACAGCAAGTAGGAAAAAGAGGAGTGGGGCAGGTGTCTCTGAAATGTTCAACTTTGCTTTTCTCTCCCATGCCTTCACCAGAAGTCCGTCCATCCCTACACAGACAGACACTTGCAGCAAGCCCATGTGAGATTAAGAACTGCTGTTGAACGGATGTGCTCCTCAGCCTTGCATTTCATTTTCTACCCAAATACATTAGCAATCCTGGGATTTGAAGTTAATGCAACTTAAGTCCTTGCCCATGTGCTTTTCCTGCTGTTGCTTAATTTAGAAGCCATACCAACACTTCTCAAAGGAAATCAATGCTCATTAATTATGATCTCACTTTTTAACTCTCCCATATTTGGTACTCTCTCAGAACCTCTACAGCAGCATGGAAACAAAAATACCATGTTCTAGTATTGGCCATACTACAGAGTATTCAGCATTATCTGCAAGACATCCTGTTTATAATAAACCCTTCCTCTCTACTTTGAGTTACAAGCACAAATTTGGTACTAATTTATTGCATAAGAACCTAGATATGCTATTTTATACATATTTATAAATACTACTAGGACTTTCCTTATTTCTTCTTCCAAGATTCCTCTGACAAAATCCAACACCAAAGTCTTCCACTCTGTTCACTCTGTATGTCTACCTTACCTTTGTTCCTCTACACAAACTCCCCAGTGGTGCTGGAGAGACTGCAGACCTCACAAGTGTCTTTGGAGAGTGGCTCCCCTTGAGTGCTGCAGCCCCTAGTGCCACTCCAAACATAGACTTGTCTGTCTGGATGCTGTGAGAGAATTGGGAGCTATTACCCTGTGATAGAGCAATAAATGTTAACAACTCCTTGTGCTCCCCATAGCAATCACTTCAGATGAAAGGTGCACTGAGGGACAGAGAGCTCACAGCGTAGGTTCCTGATATCTCCATTTCAGAAACACAAGAAAGGACAGTTTGAGGGCTAGCAAGAGTGAGAAGTGAGAAGCTCCTTTGGCCTGGCTGCTGAAGGACAAGACAGAGATAATGTGTGTTGCTAAGATTTAACCTGCAATGCTCCAGAGAGGCACCTGCAGCTGTGGGCAGAGGTGAGCTTTGCCCTTATCACTTCAAAGAAGTGGTGTAATGTCACTGAGTAGTTCACTGAGCTTGAGGAATTTCCCTGTAGTTTGGCAAGTATCTCCAGCAAATGATGAAGAGTTGATTCCAGAAATTTTGAATTTTTCAAAGTTACAGGAAATGAACTGAAACTAGAGGTTATAGAGTTGTTGGGTAGCAAATGTAGTGATTTCTGTGTGTCTGCAGAGAGTTGTAACATTTTTCAACAGTTTCTGACATCTTCTCCAGCTTTCTCTCTGTCTTTTCTCAATTTGTCTTTAAAAGCTATGTACTGTTTCACTGTTGCTTTTATGGATTTCTATGTATTGTGTGTTCTCCCTTTTTAATTTTCCTTTTCTAACAAGCATTAGTAAAGGAGTCCACTGCAGCTGAAGGAGGGTTTGGCTCTGGATATCATTAAACGCAAATGCTGTTGTGGTGGTGAGCATAGCATAAAGCGACAGACTTGTAAGCTTGATTCTGCAGTAAGATTGGGTAGCATCCCATGTGAGATGCCACTGGAGCTGGTAGCAGATCTAATAGTAAGCTCTTTCCAGTAAGACCCCTGAATGAACCTCATAGTGCCATTGCTGTGGGAGCACTAAGAGTGAGAAATGAGAGACAGGAGGCAGGAAACCCAAGAAATGTCACTTCAGCTCTGTCATTGACTGCCTGTGGGGGATCTGACAGAAGCTACTTAAATTCTCTGCACATGAAACAACTTTTATCTGTTAAGTGGGAAAAGTACCAATCACTGAAAGTTGATCCAAGATGTAATTCATGAGGAATTGGTGAATTATGATACCTAGAGGCTCTAAGTAACAGAAACATTTCCTGGTGTTCCTGTCATGCTCCCCTCAGCTGTTATGTATTGAAACAAGCTGACATGTTAGTGATCTTGCTGTACCAATCTTGATTCCCTATTTAGTATTTCTTATTTTGTTCTTCTTCTTTTTACTGTGGTGCCTGTGATGATCCTGCAGTTCTGGACCCCTTGTCAGACTTGATAAATAGCTTTACTCTCTTTTACAGCCAACACCAGCAGAAAACCTATTGATTTATATTTATTCTGATGGTGCTGCAGTAGTCTTGTCATCTCCTATCAGTATGCCAGGGATCCTTTCCTCCATTAACAAACCATTTAAACAAAACAGAACACAAAAATTAAAGGAGAGAGCACAGCTTAATGTAGCATTGTCCTAAATAACCTGTGAAGTGGAGTTTGTGTTGAGGCATTTCTTTCAAACAAAGGGAGACACAAAGCAGAACTTGTAATAGCATGGCAGAGCAGTGCAGAAAAATCCTCTAGTGTCACTCTCAGGCATGTAGATCTTTCATGTCCCACTAGGACATAAGATCTGACAGTCCAACCATTAAGGTTTCCTTGATTTGCTGTTAGTCTGTGCACATTGGTAAAAGGCATTTTGGGAGTGTCTCTGGAAATTGCTGTTGTTGGTGGACAAAGCAAGTGTGCTCACCTGAGGAAAAGCAAATCACTAATGTAAAAACTGATACGTGAAATGTGCATAATCTTGAGCCACAGGCCAATGTTTTGTTGAGTTGCTCATTTTGGTAAGTTGTGCCCAGGAATAGCAGAGATCCACTCTCTGGTGATGGAAACAAATCCTCTCACAAAACATCTTCTGACACTCTGCTCTTTTTCCGATTTTACTCAGGGAGTTGAAATCTGGAAGAGAAACAATTCTTTTTAGGGATGTATTCTTTTTCCTTCTCCTTCCTTTATATTTCATAACATTTGTGGGACTAGAGGCCCAACATGACTTCTGCTTGCTGTATGTGAACAGTAAAGTCTCCAGTGTGTCTGTCTACAGTGAATATGATCCAGCCTTCTAGTTTTTAGTTTGGATGCTAATAATAAGGGGAATATAATACTGATGAATACTGAGGGCCACATCTAACTAGAGGAACGTGACTCTGATGCCTTTGAACAGTGCAAACATCCACATGCACTGTGCATACGCAGAATCAGAAGCTAATTGTTGTTATGTGCCAAATAGCATATTGGCAGGATTTATACAGCAAAGCCCCTGGCACCATGAAAACCCTAACCCCAAATGCTCTTCTTTGGCAAAAAGAAAGAAATTTGGACTCTGGGCTACTCTTGCTATTAGATAACTGTCAGATCAAATATTTACAGGGACCATATTGTTTAGATTTTTCTTCATCCTGTTACTCTCAGCCAACCTGAACACAGAGCAGCTGGGGTTTGTTTACCCACCAAGAACTGAATCTCAGGCAGGTTATGCAGGTTTTGTGTTCTGACTGGCAAATGAGAATGTATGGGAAGTCACTGATACCCAAGGTAGTGTAGATCAATGTGTCTGTTTCTGTGCCAGTTTCCTACGCTTGGTATAGTTCACCTCCCCCGACACTATTTTTCTTTACAATCAGAAAAAGATTTTGAGGTGTTATGAGACTTGAGAATGTTTCAGTCTGTGGTCTTTGTAGTTTGCAATATTGGATTAATTTATGTCGCTCAGGGGAATAAAAACCTGAACCCAGCCTAGGATTTCGGAGTAGATATCCCCTGTAGCTTTCATATACAAATAATTGTCTTATTGTCATATCATGCTAACAGTAAATCAGATCCATGTGCCCCCCTCCCTATTTTCCTGGTTAGATTTACTAATAAAAATATCTTATGGCTAGGAATGAATTGCAACAGTATTTCCAAAGGCTGGTGGAATGTGCAAAGTGCAGAGGTGCTGTGGGATGCCCTGGCCAGACATACGTGCCCCTGACGTCTCTGCCAGCTGTTGAAAAGTGATAGCAACCAGCTGGCTGGTTACAGATCTGGTGATGTGATGAAGAATAAAAGAGAAAATAAGGCAATAAAAGGAAAATCTGAAATGATCACCATCTGTTTCGGTAACATCATACCTGTTAAAAACCGAATTTTGATTTTGTTCTCCTTGGCTGGTTCAGTTCATTGGGGGGACTGGGCCCAGAGATTATGAAGTATTTCACCTTCGTTCAATCTGTTGAATAAAAATGTATAAATTTTGTTGAACCATTTGGGAAGAAGCTTGCTGCAGGGGACCTTCTTTGGGAAACCAAAAAGGGGAAGAAGACTGCCACGTAATGTGGCGTGCACCTCCCAAAAGTGTAACAGCTACTTTTACCGAGCACTAATCTGGCATCAGAGTTGTCTTGTGAGACTGTGGCAAAGCCCAAATCGACCCGGCTTTGCAATGCAGTTTCTCTCGTGTAGGCACGGGACCTTGAGAGCAGCTAGACACATTCTTGACTCAGACTTCTGCCTTTGGAAAACATATTGGATGCTCCCGCGTTGGCCTTTTGACTGCGTATAGTCTTGCCCATGTGTTAAGATGGCAGTGTGCCTGTGCACAAAGTGTTATGCCAGTTTCACAGAGGTAGAAGTGCCAAGCAAAATGGACTTGGCTGGGCAGGCTGCATAGCTCTGAGAGTGTGCTGCGAGGCTGCAGTAAGTCTTTTTTGGTAACAAGAATGTCAGAGGAGTAGGATAAGTCTGTTCTCATGTTTGTTGACATCCGTATGCTGAAGGAGGTAGTTCAGGAAGGAAAGGCAGGTTTGTGTGTGTGCATTGCCGATGCTTGGCATAGTTGTTGAGGCAAGACTCTGGTATTAAGTTGTAGGCTGCTCTTGGTAGTCTATATGGGAAAGAGCCATAGGACATAGTTCCTTTTGGTTCACGGCTGGATTGCTGCTGCACCCTTCCTCTGCCCCCATATTTGAAGTGTCTGATTCCTCTCGTACGTAGAAGCTAAAGAGACAGAGAGACTTTAATGAGGCCTTGATGTTTGCCTGTGCTATGGTTTCCATGAAGCCCTAAAGAAGAGGCTGTTGCACGGTTGGCTACAGCCAAGCTGTGGGTAAGTCTACCAGACCAGCATGTGTCAGTGACTGGGAAGAAGCCTTAGATGAATAAATTCACATGGAAGTCCATTTAATGGCATCACCACTTCAGAAAAGCCTTTCCTTGCGTACAGGCAGTTTGCCCTCAGTGGCTTGTAGTGTTATCCTGGGTGGTTTTCTAGTGTACATGTTAGGTCCCTCAAACTGAGAGACAGCAGGGTAGAAGTGCTGGGTCTCTGATGCCAGTGTCTTTACAGGACTTTGGAAAACATTATTCCTTCTGCCCTGGAGCACATGTAACCTAAAAGTCCAAATAGAGATCATGATAAATCATCATTTGGAACAGGGAATGATTAAAAAGAGAGGGGGATGTTTTTGCCTCTGTGTATGTAGCCACAGGGGGGCAAGAACCATCAGACAGGTAAGTGACACAGCCTCTTGTATTTAGGCCCAGAGCTGGAGAAGGGGATCCCTGTAATGTGTAGGTTTATTTTGAGCAGAAAGGGCCAGAATTTCCTCTTACCTGTGCATAAATGCCTAACAACACCTGCAGGGGAAGCTGAGAGCTCTATCCCATTTATCAGATCAAAATAATTTTAAATAATTATTTTTTGATTTGGTTTTTTTTTTCTTAACATTTTAATGTTTTTTCACAATTCAGTATGTTCCTTTCTAGATGACACCACTGATAAACCAGGCCTGTGACATCCTGCTGTGTAACTTGAAAGTCTACGCAGATTCTGGCAAAGCTTTTGATATCCAGAGGTATGTTCAACATGCCAAAAATTAGTAGCAGATTAAAAAAAATAAAGAAAAAACTCAATAGCAGCAGTTATTCTAAATTCACACTTACTGTATAAAAGATTTTTTTCCTCCCCCACTTTTAAAAGCAGAGATCATAGTTTAATAGAGGGTGTGTCTGATAAATGCCTTTTCTTCCTGGGGACAACCTTTGCATACTTGAAAAGTAATTTTAGTAAAGCATCTAATGTATTTCTGGCAGTTATTTAATGAAGTTTTAACAGCTGGAAGCACAAAGGAAGGCTGCATCAGTCCCTGTCCAGTCTGTTCTCTACAGGCTGCCAATAATGTACAAACATAAGAATTGATCTAGTATCAAATATATCCAGTCCTTCACCCTTTTGCTTTTTTTATATATGAAGTTTTTTTGAGCACTTAATCATTCTTACCACATTCTTCATAACCCCCTCTCAAGGCACGCTAGCTTTTTGTGAAACAATGGGATCAGTACTCCAGATGAAAATGCACCATTGATTTATAAAATGACATTTTAATATTTTCCATATTCTGCTTTCTCTCATTTGTTATGCATTTAATATCCTATTATCTTTTTTGTTGCTCTTTCATCAGAGGTCTTCACCAAACTGTTCACAACACTAAGTCCCTTCTCTGAGTAGATGCATTTCCTCTAACACCCTGGCTAGTAGTTCAAATGCATCCTTTCTAATGGGCACTATTTTTGCTTCATTTTTCTTACACTTCATCTGCTGGGTTGGTCAGCACCCTCTGAAGTTCTTAATGAAAATTGAAGTAGCACAAATAGTATTGTTTCATCAGAAGAAATGGATATTTAGCTACAATTTATTAATCTTTTTTCAAGTACATGTACACGTGCACATGCAAGTGTGTGTGTGCGCACAGAGATCTCTTTGTTAAACAGCTGAAGAGATGCTATGAAACCTCAAGATACATTATACTAGCCTAGTGCTGTGATGAAAATTGACCTTTCCAGTCCTTCCAGTCTTTTCCCTTTTTTCCGTTTGGCCTTTGTCTTTGACTGGTCTTTTAGCTATTGATCCATTATAGGGTTTCATGTCTCAAGAGACCCTCTGGAAAAGACCTTTTGAAAGCATAAATGAATTATGTTGACCATCTTGGAACATGATCTTCCAGTTGTTTTACCATACTACCATTTCAGCAGGTTTGATGTATTTATAAATGTGATTCTCATTCCACTGCAGTTTCACAAAATTTCCTTGGGAGCTGGTTTTTTGGATGTAAAGACCCTAGCTGTAACCTCCTGTGACCTTAGTTGTCTTTAGCCGTTTTGTGTTTTGCCCACAACTCAAAATTTAGTTTTTAAGGGTTTTTTTTCAGTACCTTGGAGAGGTAGATGATTGAGTCCTTCTGATATTATTGTTTTATAGTAATGCTCCCTCCCTTAACATTTTAACTTCTAATTATGCTTTTTTTATGTGTTTGTGTGTAAGAGTTGAAGACCAAAAGAAGTTACTTAGCTTTGCAGTAATGTTGTTATCTTTCAAATCTGCTCTGATGTGATCAGAATGACAGCTCACAAAGGTCATAGTTTAGAAATACTGATTCACATAATATATGCAGGATGTAATGGGCCTGACTCCTGTTCTTCTCTTCATACGTGCTCACTCAGGTTAAAACACCAGGCATTGATATTAGTCTTTTGTAAGGATCGTGGAAGTACAGTCATTGCTTACTTTACCACAGATCAGAAGAATCAAATTCCAAGGATATTTTACATTCTTGGTCCACTTATCTCAAAACTTAATAGAGCTGCTAAAGCCCACTAGGAAAATAAAGATGGTAAGACAACTGAATAGATGGTCAGATATGCAGGGAGTGATTCAGTAAATTCTGAAGTTTCTAAATCATGGTCCACAGATCATTTGTAGTTCTCAAAGCACTGGCTGCTCCTCTGCAGAGATACAGATTTCACATGGTGTCAGTTCCTCTTGGTTGTATCCACAGAGTTACATTACAAAGGAGGTATGAAAAAGAAGAAGGAAATCCCTAAGCACCTTAATTTCACTTAAGAACCTCTTGTCTCTGAGAGTTTAGACTGGACAGGTAGTAGGTGTGGTTTTTGCAGTTTAAAATGAGAAAGGAGTGATCTCATTTATTAGGATGCATACTAAGAAAATGTTCATGAATCTCTGGCGCGTTGCATTTGATGTCTAGGTCAAAACAAATTTAACTGTTTTTAATAAATTTTTAGTGGAATCATTGAGCTATATGAAAATACGTCACATTGTAGATGTAGAGAAGGTGATCATTATCAAGCATCAGCATTTGTCAGAATGATGGAAACATCTCTTGTTGGCAAAGCTCAAATCTAAAAGCAAAAGGAAACTCGGTGGCAGAAATTAACTCTATGTGATGTTCGTAGAAGCAAGATAGTAATGGATATGTGATTTGTAGATAATGATTTATCATTCTTCAATTAAATACAGGTGTTACAACTGCTTTACCTTGGATGTTGTTGGTAGCGTAGCTTTTGGTACTGAGGTGGATTCTCAGAAGAATCCTGATGACCCCTTTGTTAAGAATTGCAGAACATTCTTCAAAATGTCTTTGTTTAAGCCTCTTCTCATTCTAATCCGTGAGTATAGTCCACATTTCTCTACTTTCTTGTGGTAATTTCCTAAAAGTCATTCTCAAATTGCAAAACATGCTGAAGCCAAAGCAGGAAGTTTTATAGCTGACATTATTTCAGAGCTGTTCAGAATGCAACCTACAGGCCAATTCTACCCTTGAGAGTTCCACCATGTGCTCTACAGGTCTTGTCACCATTAATGAAAGTTGCTCCAGAAACTGAGAGTCCAGGAATGCAATGTTCCAGGTTCATCTGAGAGGAAAGTTTCTGGGTCCTGCCATTTCTAAAATGCTTGTTTTAATACACTTCTCACTAAAATAGAGTAACTGCCCTTCAGAACTTAAGTGTAAAGTTTTTGTGCACTTGCTTTGCTTAGTAGAGACTGAAATCCCATCCATTAACAACCCACTAAAGAAAAGAGGTGGAAGAGCATAAACAGATTGTGTAAGTACTCCCAATTCTTTTTTGAACAGCAGCCACAGCCTGGTTGATGGCTCTAAAGGATAAAGATCACAAGTGTCATGAAGAGAATGCATTTATTTTAGATGAATAGATAGGCAATGCAAGAGTGGGGTATAAAGCCACGTAGTTCTAGGGCATACAAGCTAAGGCTTCATGGTGGTGATGGTCTTGTTAATTCAAGGGCAGTAAGAACCACAGCTGAGGAAGCCACAGCATAATCAAGGCTTTTGAGGTTTTATCATCTTGTTATCTAGACCTACACACAGTAATATCAGGTGGCACAGTGGCAAAGTTTCCTGTGCCCATCTGATCCTGCTGGCATTACAGATTGCACCTGTACTCGCAGCACATCAACTGTTTCCTTCTGGAGTTGTGTATCCAAATTGCCCTGGGGTTAACGTTTAACCTGATTGCAAAATGTGATTTGTGACCAACCTTCTTAATGGGACAGAAATGTGCCCCTATATATCCAAGAACATGTCCTTCATTAAAGAAAGTTTCTGTAGTGTTTGGAGTTGGATTCCTTGGTTCATCTCTTTCTGCTCGTTCATTAATATGCCAAGAATTCCCACAATGTAATTGCCCTGTTGGCAGAACAAGGTTTTTCCAATGATTTATTTGTTAGTCTTAAGTTGTTCTTAAGTTAATGAGGGGTTTGTTAGGATGTAAGACTTCACTCATGTTTCTAGGTTGTGACTATAAAAGTCATGGACTGGAGACCAGCCTTGTGATAACATCCCACTTCCAGAGTATGTGGCCTGTTTAGGGAAGCAAAATAAATAGAATCATAGAATAGTCTATGTTGGAAGAGACCTTTAAAAGTCATCTAGTCCAATCCCCTGCTATAAGCAGGGATGTCTTCAACTAGGTCAGTTTGCTCAGAGCCCCATCCATCCTGACCTTGAATGTTTCTGGGGATGGGGCATCCACCACCTCTCTGGGCAACCTGTACCAATGTTTTACAAGCTTCATTGTAAAAAAGTCTTCCTTATATCTAGTCTGAATTGGCCCTCTTTTAGTTTAAACCCCACAGCCTTTGTCCTATTGCAAGAGGCCCTGCTAAAGAGCCCCATCCTTCTTATAGGTCCCCAATGCTGGAGAACTGTAAAGAAAAATGAAAACTACACAGTTTCATGGGTTGGTGCCATAAGCTGCTAGGCCAGTTCAAGATCCCCCACCTTCCCTATGTAATTGTCTGAGTAGGCAGGGGAAACAATGCTCCCCTTTGTTGTGGTGGCTCTGTGACATCAAAAAGCTGAACCAAAATCCTGAAGCATTGTGGAAACAAGCTTGGAAGGCATCTGTCTGGCAAGAGAGTCCTGGCCAGCAGGACATTTCTAAAAGGAAATCCTCTTTTTCTTCCACCCCCATAGGTTGGTAAAGGGAGAGGAAAAGAAGGAAAATCAGTTATCATAAAAGGAACACATCCCACTTGATAAGTTTTATAATATTAAGGAAGAGTGGGGTGGACTATTATATGCCTTCACAGTCTGATTCAATGTTTTCTTCTTTAAAATCTCTTACAGTTTCTTTCCCATTCATAATGATCCCATTGCTACGCGTTTTTCCCAACAAGAAACAAAAGGAACTGAATGGATTTTTTATCCAAACCATAAAAAATGCAATTGTCTACAGACACCAGCAAGATGCAGCTGAGGTAAGGCTATTTCTGTGATAAATATATGGATAAGTAAATATTTTGAGGAAGAACTGGAAGTGGCATAAGCTTCAGTTTAAAAAGCAAACTCAATCTCTTTGAACATTCAAAGTGTTTTAGTGAAGATTTGATTAATTTTTAGTTTTATGTACCATCAGGCAGAATTGTTAACCCATTCCAGTGTTGCTTCTCTTGGAGTAAGGATGCAGAAAAGTTGCATCTGGGATGACTTTTTAGCTTAGTTTCTAGACCCAGAAGGAAGGATTCAGCCTGTGGAATTTTTTCTCATCCTAAAGTCAGGTGTCATGTCTGCAGTACTTTTCCTTAAGGACCAGAGGGAAAGAAGCCCTCACTGAGTGTTTCAACCCAGTCATTCCCTAAAAGCTGAGGCAGGTATTGCATAGTCCTGTGACATTTTCTGCTGCTTTGGAACATGGAAAGAACCTGAATGTCTGGTTAGAGCAGTCACTTGATGTTGAGATGGCTAAATAGAAAGGTAGGAAATACCACCTGAAGTATGCAAACAAATGGCTACCCATTGTTAGCAAATCATTTGTTACCTCTTTTGTTTGGACATACAGGCACTCTGAGGGGGTTTTTGTGTTTGTTTTTAATCACTCTTGTTTTATGAAGTATGTGAAGGCACATACATTTTTATGAAAGTCTCTATTTTTGGTATACGAAGCATTTGGAACGTAGGCCTGTGCCTTAGTTCTATGATACAGAAGTTCTTCTTTTGTCCAAAAAGACAAGCATGAAAGGAAATGAAATCCTTCGATTTCTTTTAATTTAATTTCATTTTTCCTTTCTTTTCCTTTCTTTTCCTTTCTTTTCCTTTCTTTTCATTTCATTTCATTTCATTTCATTTCATTTCATTTCATTTCATTTCATTTCATTTCATTCCTTGACTTCTCAATTAATTCCCTTCATGAAATGAAATCCCAAGATTTCCTTTTATTTCATTTTTTTTGCGTTTCATATAATTTAATTTCATTTTTTAATTTCAATTTTTAAATTTAATTTCATTTAATTTAATTTCATTCTTTGATTTGGCATTTCACTTCCTTTCACGATATGAAAGCTCATTTTGTGGAAGGAAAGGAAATGAAATCTGGAGATTTTATCTAATTCCATTTTGTTATGTTTCATTTCATTTCATTTCATTTCATTTCATTTCATTTCATTTCATTTCATATTTCATTTCATTTCATTTCATTCCTTGACTCTTCATTTCATTTTCATTTATGACATGAAATCCCAAGATTTCATTAAATTTCATTGTTTCATTTAATTTATTTTCATTTTTCATTTTGTTTTTTTAAATTTCATTTAATTTCCCTTTATTCCATGATGTTTAATTTAATTTAATTTTATTATTTGATTTTTCATTTCATTTCCTTTCATGAAATGAAAGTTCATTTCATGAAAGGAAATGAAATCTTGAGATTTCGTTCAATTTCATTTCTTTAGGTTTCCTTTCATTTATCTTCATTTTTATTTCTTTTTTTTCATTTCACTTAATTTCCTTTTATTGCACGAAGTTTGATTTAATTTCTTTTCGTGAAGGAATATGGATGTGTAGTGAGAAACAAAACCGGTGAGAATTCTATTTTTAAGGTAACTGAGACAAATTTTTGCATAGCAATTGACATGAAACGCACAGCATACACACGAAGGAAGCTGTTAATATTGGAGTATAAGAGATGTTCCTTACCACTCTGAGATGAAGAATAATGCTGATGGAGTTAACAGCACAGGAGAGAATGGATCCTCCCAACTTATTCTCACAGCTTCACCCCACGGCTGCCACTTTTCAGGATAAAATGGATTTTAGTTTACCCTACATTACTTCCAGGACACATTTAAAAATAAAATTTATTTTCAAAGATATTGCTGCTCTTTGACTTTTTCTGCAGTGATGTCTCACTTCTCCATTTGTTGTAGTTTATCCCTACATGCTGCTTGTTGTTCCTTCAGCCCACCTTCATCAGTCTTTGTTTTTCTTTACATCCAAAAAATGTTAAGCACCACTGACTGGCCACAAACAACTTGTGATTCATAAACATGGTTCCCGGCCCAGGCTGAGTGCTGCAGGAAGATTTTCTGGCAGTGATGATGTGTACAAACTGCTTGCAGGCACCTCATTTCTACTGCACAGGTCCACTGTAAACTTTTAATGGCATACAGATGTGGCTGTAGGTATGGACAGTTTTAAATCGAAGATTCATGCCAAAGGGGGCTGCGTGGGAAGTCTACTCTGTGTATCAGTTATCAAAGGATAAAAGGGACAATGAAACAACCTAATGTGGATGAAAAGTGTTTGCTGTATTAACCATTATTAATAAAATGCATTGTGTTTCTGTGGCAGTAGCACTGAGGGGATCGATCGTGGGCTAAACCCTTCACTGTGCTAGAGCTGGTCACTCCCCTAAACAAGGGACAACACAAAGAAAAGCAAGACTGTAGTGACAAGATCAGGAGGCAGAAATCTCTGCATAATGCAGCCTGTTTGCAGGTTACAGTGGCTGATGGGCCAGAGACCTAAGGTTCTTCTGGAAGGGATATTGGAGGTGCTGTAAGAGATAACACATGGCAGTAGCTGCCCAACACCAGGACGATGTGGAGGAAAGTGCAAGGTCCATGTTTGCCCTAGCAGTGTATGCACGATTCCATGACTGCCTGTGGACCCGTCTGCTCCTGGACTTTTGCCTAGTTTGCAAAATTGGCATGTGGGAACTATTTCAAGTGCTGGGATTTAGACACTTAGGGCCAGATTTCTGAGGGCAAATTAAGTCCCCTTTGCAGTTCAGGATCATTGTTGTTCAAAAGTGACTGGAAAGTTTGGAGCTTTCTTTTTTCCGCTTTACACTGCCTGTCTTGTTACATGCTCTTAGAATTTTGACTATTTTAGGTTGGCGGCACATGAGTCTTGTTACAAATATAGGCAACTAATATTTGCCAGAGACATAAAAATGGTGTGTGAAGCAGAACAAAATGCAGCTTTTTTCCATTTAATGCAGAAATTAAATCTGTAGAGATTAAGTGTCCCAGATAGCCGTGCACTTGAAGGAGAATTATGTCCTCTGTCCTAGGTCTCAAATGATGAAATGTACCCGCTGAAACCAGTTGGAGTTTTGGCACTGAATTTTAATAAGGCCAAGATATAACCAGCAGCCACTGGTTCTTTGTGCTAATAATGAGAGCTATAAGCAAAGTCTTATGGTCTCCCTGAGGTGCATTAGGCCAATGGGTATTCCTTAGTTTGCCACATTCCTAGATGTTACATTGTGTGCATCTTTTACTCCCCATTGATTTTATCACCATTAAAAATGCTTTTGGGTTCTTTTCTTGAGGGGAGGGGGTGGGGAGGATAAAAAAAGCCTTTGGAACAAACTGTAAAACAATGAAAAGCTCCACGACAGTGATTCAGCTGAAGCTTGTCTTCCTCTTATCTGCAGCTAATGTGAACAAAGAATAAAGAAAGGCCAAAAAACAATATGACAAGCAAAGTCAGCCTGTTATCATCCCTGTTCTATCAGTAAATGAAACAATGCTTCTGAATGCCTAAAGATAATCCCATGGGTAGATAGTAATTTTACAGCCAGGTTTAGATCTAATAATACGCTTGCAGCTTATATGAGATCTGTGATGTCACTTTCTCTCATCCTGTCGGTTAACGGTGCAGATGTCATTTTAATTATATATTATCTTTCTGTGGTCACTTGAATAATTTTAGTCCTGGATATTCCACTCATTTGGCTTATGTACAAAAACATTTAATGGTTGTACTTTAGAAATTTTAATATATTACATTTATTCATGGATTCAAATTATTGTAAAAGGCTTTTCCCGCTATTTACAGAAGAGCAAATTTACCCTGCTCAGAAGAAACAGCACAAATTTAATGCACCACTTAACACCTACTTTAAAGACTCCAGCAAGATTTAAGTGTTCAAATACCTTATCCTGATTATCTGCCCAGGTTTAAATTTTTCCCTGAGGCAAAATGTTTCCAAAGCCAGGGCAGATAGACTATTTGTTTACTTTAATAAATGACACCTTGATAGATTTTCATTTAATAATCTGATATGCAAATCGTTTTCATGTTAGAGCTCTTATTATATCATGTTATAGCTCAGTTCTTAACCAACTAGTTTCTTTTAAATTATGATGTCTAGATGAAGGAGTCTTTCATAGTGCTCAAAACTGAGACTCCTTTCTAAAACTGTGGGTTGAAACTAAGCCTGCTGTCAGCAGATTAAAGTCCAGAGTTTCATTTGTAATCCATAGTAATAAAAACAACTGTAATATAACAATTTAAGGCTATTGTAAAATATTTTTTTTGGAAAATCACAACAGATCTGTGGGAAAAGCCACTGTTGAAAATACACATCCTTTAACAAGGAGAATTGGAGAATTCATAGAGGCTTCAACACATTCTTCTGACATTTCCTGATTTTTCCAGTCATACTGTCTGCTGTGCATGCATAATTCAAGGTCACAGATCCATGCCAGGCTGGTAGTGATCTGATGATGTTTCTGATGACCATCAGCTGCTTCTTGGTGGTCTCAAGTCAATTTGGAATGAGAGGGTGACAAAGCACAGGGAAGTATCACCAGAACTGTTCATTGGCATTTCAGTTTGCAGTTCAGTCAGTCTGGCTGCAGACCTATGGACTACTTGAGTGCTTTTAATGCAAATGCAGAGCAGACAGAAGGAAGAACAGGAGAAGAGTGAAGGCTGTGCTGCTGTGAGCCACACTTCCCACTGAGCCCCATGGCGTAAAGCCACGCGGAAACTGTACGGCGTTGTCAGTCCTGGTGATGATCTGGCCTCCTTTTAATTGGTGTGGCTTTGGGATGCTCTGTAGTCTACTGTGCCAGGTATAGATCAAAAGAGGTTGTCCTCTGGTGAACAGTTGCAATCCCCTCCAGTTTTCCCTGCTTGCCATCGTGGCCAATCTTTTCCCTGATCACCGGTAGCTACAGTCAGTGGCTCTGCTTTTCCCGGGCTGCCCGTACACCTGGGCAGGCATGAGAGATTCCTGGTGAGTGGAAGTCCTTTGGTTTATCAGCATCAGCCATGGAAGCCTAAAAAGGTCAGAAAACTGAATTTTGAGTAACTCTGAAACGGAGGTATTTAAATTCTTGCAAGGGGCGAGGCGGACTTCTCTTTCTGTATGGACTAGCAACAGAAATGTGCTATAAAGAAGAGGTATCTTTTAGTATCTTTCTGGGAAATTATGGCCGGGTTAGAGCTTTAATCTCTGGAACACTGATTCCCAGGGAAAAACATGCAATGATCTCCCCTAAGGGGAAGAGGGACATGTGTGTGTGTACCTGCATTCTGGAGGATAAGCGACAATCTGAAAACCTAATTACTGTGACACTCTGTTCTTTTCTCTTCCTTCCCCAGTAGTTCCCTGGAGTCCTTCCTTTTCATGAACTAATGAACTATTTTATTCAAGAGCTGCTTGAAATGAGTTGAGCAGAGGTAATCCTCCTGAAAAAGTCTGATCCTCTCCTTGTCAAGGGAGAACTATACAATTACAAAGAAAACTTAGTTAAAAATTTGCTAAATACTGTGTACATTCCAGGAGCTATGTGTGTGTTTGAACTGTGTAAATGCAGTACAGATGTTAAAAAGTAAATATTTTTCTACGGAAACAGCAGATGGGAGGATTAGACACCTCCTAATAGTGTGCAGTATTCTTGCCTTTGTAGAAAACCAGGCAAAATTTATTTGTGTTAAGAAGAAGGTGGTGTCTGTTTAAGGATACACACTATATGGCAATATTAGATAATCGATTTTTTAATAAAGTCAGTAAAACAAAGGAGCAGTCTGGTCCTTCTGTTCTTCTAAGTCTGTTGGAGGGATACTGTGATTCTGTTCTGCTGGGCTGTTCTCACAGTTCGATCATCCCATTATCCACTGCCTTTGTCAGGTGGAAATGTGGACTTTCCAGAAAGGTAAATGTGTATCTTAAAGTTATAGAGAGGAAGCTTGGGCTACATGTGGAGTTGAACACAACTCTCAAACCTCAATTTCTGCTGCTTTTAGCAGAAGGGTATAATTGCTCTAAAATATGTTAAAAACCTTTTGAACATTAAATCTGGTGTCTGTGCTTGGGCAGCATACAGTGAGGGAAAAAATGAGTAGCATTATATTAAAAAGCATTTTAGTTATTCACCTTCTTTTAAAAGTCAAGCCATTTGCTTGTGGTTTAAATTGTGTTCCTTCCTTCCCACATTTGAATAAATTAAAAATATATTTATTTAATTTATTTTTCTTAAAGATGTAATGAGTTTTATAACTTTCTCAGGATTTCTGAACTGGGTATTTAAACATAACAAAGCTACAAAACTTTGAATGGAAATGATCTGGAAATCCCTATTACTTTTGGGCACCAGCTGAAATTTCTTGCTCACCCTGTTGTTGTCTTTCCAAGGAGGAACTGCAGACTTACCAAATGTGATCTTTGGGTTTCAGGCCTGGGCTGAAGTGTCTGGCTGAGGTTCTTTCATCATGAAATGCAGCTCTGCAGTCTCTCTGCTCAAAAGAGATCAAGGACAGAATAAGTAACGAGGGCGGTGGCTTTCTTGCCTCCCCGAGGCGTGCAGGGAGAGTTTTGCATTACTGCTGCATCTGTCCCAGTTCTACAGCTCAGAACACCTGTGGGCCCAGGGCTTTATGAGCACTATGGCCACAAGAAGTTAGCAAATGTCTGCTTGGTTACCTGCTGCCAGCAAGCACGTGGCAGGTCTGCTTGCTGTTGCTCACCATTTGCTCTAATGCACCATTTTACTGTTTCCTTGGTTATGGCTTGGAGTGCTTCATGGACTGTGGACAAGGAATAGGCAGATGGTATCACGTATGCATTATCTGCCCCACTCCAGCAAACCCTGCAGCAACCCTAACAACATAATCATGGCATCTGTGATTCTCTGATGCCTCCACCTCTCTCCATTCACTTCTGGTCTTTCTCAACCACTGCAGTGCATCTCCATTCCTTCTTCTGGAGGTGACAGGAGTGATGTCTCTATCTCATATTTCACAGATCCCACCTCAGCTACACGCTGGGGTTTGAAGTGCCATCATGCACGTGAGCCATCTCCATGACTTCTCAGAGCACTGATCACCTATAATCACAGAATCATTTAGATCATAAAAGGCCTTTAAGATCATTAAGTCCAACCATTAACCCAGCACTGTCGAGTCCACCCCTAAACCATGTCCACCAAGTGCCACATCTACATGACTTTTCTGTACCTCCAGGGTTAGTAATTGAACTCCTTCCCTGGGCAGCCTGTTCCAACAATTGACCACCCTTTTGGTGAAGAAATTTTTCCTAATATCCAATCAAAACCTCCTTTGGCACAACTTGAGGCCATTTCCTCTTGTCATATTACTTGTGAAAAAAAGACCAACCCCCACCTGACTCCAACCTCCTTTCAGGCGGTTGTAGAGAGTGATAATGTTCCCCCGAGCCTCCTTTTCTCCAGGCTAAACAACTCCCACTCCCTCAGCTGCTCCTCATCAGACTGGTGCTCCAGACCTCCCCCAGCTCTACTGCCCTTCTCTGGACATGCTCCAGCCCCTCCATGTCATTCCTGAGGGGCCCAGAACTGAACACAGCACTCAAGGTGTGGCTTCAGCAGTGCCAAGTACAAGTGATGACCATGCTTCAGTTTGCAAGAACATAGACTTGTACTAAAGGACAGATATTAAATCGAAGCACCAGGGTGTTCATGCTGCTTAGTCTGGTTAAGCCTTTGCATATCCACAGTTGCCAAGAATGATCTTGCAGATAGTACCAGGAAAATGTGAGTATCTATGCAGGAAAAGCTAACTTCACTTTCTAAGAGATGTGTGGTGGAGCTCCTTCAGAGGGCCTTCAAAAAAATTTTAGGTTTGGCCCTTTCTGGGCAGAACAGGAGAGGTTCAGATGCTCCCTGTAGCAGCATTAATCATCAGGAAGTCACTAAGCCAACAGGATGCCTTCAGAGTTGAAAGGAGGAAGGACTTAAATGCTTCTGTCAATAAGTTTTGCGTGTATTTTCCTCCTGTTTTCACCAGCCGGTGTGGGAAGTGAAGATGGACATTTGGCTTTGCCAATCTACAGCATATGAGAAACATCTTTTATTGGAGAAGGGTGGGATCTTTAATGCTGAAAAAAGGCTTTTTCATCTAGACTGAAAATAAATAAACCCACATGCTCAGTTGTTGGTAATGTCAAGGTTTTTAGTGACTTTTAAAAATTGTGTTTGCATGGTAAAATCAATCTCTTAAAATACTGTTTATCGAAAATCCAGGTCAAAAGATAGCTTAAGGACTCTTCCAAATAATGTTTGCAGTAAAACTTATGTGAAAAACTGAAAGAGGAAAGAATTGAAAGGCAAACCTGCCTTTTTCAAAGAAGCCACCCCTATCACTGAAGGAGAGATGAAAAGTCCTATTTTTTTTTTTTTTCTTCTCCTGGGTGCTGGTTGTTGTGGCTATATCCTGTTTTTCCTCTTCTTGATATTGAAGGGCGTGGAGTGGTCACAGCTCTATTTTATGTGTCCATTAAAATAAGGTGAGCAAGAGCTCATTGTGCTTTGAAGGTGGGATCCAGAGAAAACTGGCCTTTGTTACTGAGTTTTGTGGTGACTTGACCAGCACAGGCAAAAAAACAGCAGATGAGAAAGCAAAAAAAATTAGGTGGTTGCTCCTTATAAGGGCCTGGGTCTCTTGCTTCTCCTCTGCAATGTAGACCTGGCCCACCTCATCATGAATTTTTTGCTTTACTCTCCTTTATGATCACAAAGGGACCCTGTGCTTGCTGTGCAGAGTGAGGTTCAAACATTGAAAATCCTGTTTATGCCTGTGGTAATTCCCTGTAGGCAATAACGTCAGTGCTGGCCACTTGTCCCAGCCTGATCCTGTGCTAGTAATGAGTATTCGCAGCATGCATTTCAGTGTCTGATTAAATCTTTCTGAAAGGCCATCTGTTTGAGGAGGATGTGGCATTGGCTTTAATACTCTTTATACCTAGTACTCAATGCTGCTCTTTCATGACCTTAGACATAAAGTTTGTCCCCTTGGTTAGTTAGCAACTTTCCTGATACTCTGATTATCAGAGAAAATAATTGAATCAGGGCTGTTGCAACCTGGTGGGTCACTGTATATATTTGGGGAAATGTGCGTGCTCAGGCCACAGAAATTTCACATACCCAATGAGACTTTGTTATGTCCAGGACTGAGAAAAAGGTCTCTGTTTTCTGGACAGGGAGTAAAGCACATCCAGCTGCCTTTCTTTTCTAGCACTCAGACTTGAATCTGATGCGGTCATATATCTGTCGATACATGCCAAATCAGTAAGTAAGCTGGCCTTTCTGCTGCATGTTTTCATCTGTGCAACACAGCCAGCCTAAGCAGTGTTAAATCTGTCTTTCAGGCTCGTCTTCCTATAGGCTTGGAAACACAGTTTCCCTTTGTGATTCTGTTGGCATAAAGCAAATCTTGCCCAGCCTATCTTTTCCCGCTTCCTGTCATTTGTTTTCCTTCATGGTATGGTCTCAGTATTCATCCCTTCAGCTGAAAGGGAAAATTGTTACCCTGAGGTTGTGCACGTTCCCTTTCTTTTGTAGCTTGTCTCTCTTAGTGTTCTTCATCTCTTCTTTACGTTACCCTTGCAGTGTGCTCCCCACAAGTTTCTCAGAAGATTCTACTTGAGGTCATTGAAAGCCCTTCCTTTTCCTGCTTCATCTGTGATCTGGGTGTGGGGTTTTCAAAGCAGCAAGCAAAAGGAATCTTGCATTAAATGAAATAATCTGGAGATTAACTTTTTGCACAGCAGAGTGGTGGTCTGTAATGCCAAGGTGGGATATAAGATCTCATCTTTGTTTACATTGTCTTTTTTTTTTCTTTTGTTTTTACTTACTCTTCATCTAAATCTGCAAGGGTCTATTGACTAGGACCAGGAATTTAATGTATAAATTTTACCTTGCTGTTTAGAGCAATAGTGTGTTTGGGTACTTTCCCACTACAAACAGGCTTTCTTCTGACATGTGTAACTAGAGCGTAGCATCTAAATTCTTAATTCAGAAAAAAATCACAGATTTACTGACCTCATTGCAGTAACAGAGCTTTCCCTTTCTCTGCCAGTTTTAACAATTTCAGTTTTGTCTTTCCTATTTCATCCTTTGTTTTTTTTTCCTTCTATCTGTTGTTGGTTTACCATTCTTCCTTCCTGAGTCACTTCCAGAACCAGAAGGGGAGTTGAAGCACTTGTGGTATTAGTGGGTGATCTTTGAGTTTGTCTCTTTGTCTTTCTGGGTCTCTGTTTGCCTACAGTGACCTCTCTCAGCCCCACGCACTGCCTCCTTTTTGCAATACAGTGTGACCTTTTCTGAAGCAGTTATGAAAAAGCTGTTCCATGGTATTTCATTCTCGTTCAACCATCTTGTCCATCTTTTGGTGTGTTTTGATCTCTGGAGGTTTTTTCCTTGATCTGTCTCAGCTGTTGCCATCTACTTTGCACTCGTTTGATATTTCTCCCTTTTCTCTTGTGTCTACTTACCTTAGCAGATCCATACTCCCACGTATAAGAGGCACTGACAGTCCATCTTGCCAGCAGGAGAACCGTTTAAGTGGCCAGCATTTGGATGCCAAGCGCATGAAGTTGCTTTTCTTTTTAACGTGGTGACAAGTCTGACCCTCTCCATGCACAGAGATGACCAGCTTTGTTTGCTGGGGCAATTCTCTTCTTGCCACTGTGCCCAGGCTTCCCCAGGGGCTGCTTCTCCCTACTGCCCCTCCCTCCCCACAGCCTTCTGGAGCCAGCAGAGCTGGAGGCTTTCACTAGACCCCGTATCTGGATTTTGAGGAGAATTTAACATTAGAGTTACTTATTATGGAAAACGACAGATTGTCTGTCACGGGTAACCTCGAGGAGAGGCTTGCTGAAATGTGCCCTCGATGTCAGCTGGCTACGAGGCAGGAATCCCTGCATGGCGTTTTCCGTCTGCCTTTTGTTAAGAGCAGCCTGAACGATGGTGGGGATTCCTCTCCCTCCCGAAAATCCACCTAGAAAATCCTGCATCCGTGGCAGTCAATGCTGCCTTGCCCTGGCTTCACAGCCTGTGAGTGTTCAGGGCTTTCTCCTCTTCTTTCACAGCAGCTACCCTTCGTTTTTCCCTCCCGCTGGGATAAGCAAGCTATATCTAAGGGAGACAGAGACTAAAGGGGAGCTGAGCACCTCCTTTCTCTCTTCAACAGAAATTTACACTTTTTAATAATGTAATCTCAATTAAAAACATACCAATTAAAATGGGCTTTTTAGTAGCTCTCTGGGGAGAGGGAGCTATAATTCACATTAAAATGTAAAGCTTCAGAAGCAGGGAGAGCTAGGTGCATTGCGAGTGCCCGAATATTCAGTGATTTTAATTACAGTGGAAACTTGATAAATTGCTTTGTGCCACAATCCATTATTAACAGCTTAATGAATATCACTGCTGCCTCTTTTAAACTGCTCCACGGTGAAAATGATTGTCAGTATTTCAGTTGTGAACTCTGATTTTTTGGCGTGTCTGTATATTTGCCCCTTAAAGAGAGAAGGTGGATAAAAGTCTACAGGCTTGGCTTTGGGTCTGGGTGAGTTCTGCTGGCTGCAGCATCCTGAGAGAGAGAGACAGGTAGAAAGATGGAGCTTTGGTGTTTCACCCCTATTGGGACTGGCCAGGGTTTAAATCTGCCCGTTGCGGTTTAGGAGCAATGTCTTTGAGCATGCAAAGAGCCAGAGAGGGATCACCAGATCATGAGGCTGCCTCTATGTGTGCTGTTTCTCTGCATAATACACATCAAGGACAGAGGACTGCTCGGGGTGTCTGCTCAGGGGTAAAGGGAAGCAACAGTGTCACAGCCCATGGGCAAGCATGCTGCTGCTGAGCTTATTTTGGAGTGAGCAAGGTGCCAGTTGGTTTGAATTTTCCAGGTTTTAGCCAGCAAAAAGCTGGTTTGAGGTGTGGAATTAGGCAAGTCCTTTTGGAATGCTGAAATGTGACCGGTGATTGTGCTCAGCTTTGAACAGAGATAAAACAGTCATTTTTTTCTTGACACTTATTATGGCTGTAATTGTGCTCATGTTACGATGCTAATGTTACACATATTTATATGTGTCTTTGTAATGAAATGATTCCTTGCCCCCACTTTTCAAAGCAGCTTAATGTTTCAAGGTTATTATTAGGAATGATATTATTTTAGATGCTAACAGCAGGTATAGGGGGCTCATACTTGTGTCCCATTGAAGTGTTAAATCATGGGATTTTAAATAGCCATGGTGTGGCTTCCATTCAATTTATTATTTATTGCAGGTGTTCTGTTTTCACTTGCTCATGTGGTCAGACTGGAGGGTCACAATCCCAAAATGGGGTTACTGCCAGGTGTTGACAGGATCTTGACAAGATCTGAGTGAGATGGAGGATAGATCTCAGGACAGAAATGACTGGGAACTGCTCTTTTAATTCAGAGAAGTCACAAGTGCCTGTATGGGATAAATGTGATTTTTCTGAGTGTCTTGTGGGTTTGCTGTTATTATTCTAATTATGTTTTTCTGTAAAACAACAAAAATGTATTCACTTTCACCATCTCAGAAATGCTAACATTACTCATGATGATGTTAACTTGCACCCTGCCAATTACACAGAACTCTTCTGGGTCATTATATCAATAATTACACACAGGATTTTATTTTTTTCTTGTGAAAAATCTTTTGTTAACAGAGTAGTAATGATGCCTGTAAGTTCCTTAAGTATTGCTCAGTCAGGGATATGTAAGATGTGGGAGATGTCCTCATATTTTTGGGGAGAAAGACAGCTCGTATTTGGCATGCTGGTAATGTTTCTGTAGTTGTATTTTTAATTTTTTTTTTTTTTAGTTTTACTTTAGGAAGCATTCCAGGCTGTCATTTTTCCTGTACTGGCAGAGGACAAAGTGGCAGGCAGTATATAAAATGTCATCTAATTTTTCTTTTGTTCTTTAATTCACTCACACGTGCTTCTTCTGCGTGTTTATCAGTGTGCACAAAATGCCTATATTTGCAAGATAATAGCTGTGTAAATATTAGAAAGTCATATTGAAACTCTGTGAAGGAAAGGAGAGCAGGGGGAGAATCCTTCCTGCTACTGAGGAGCCATCTATTGGATAAAACCCATAACTGAACCGAGCATCCATGAAACTGTGGAGGATAACACAGTTTGTTATTGGTCACTGGTTAGCTGAAAATAATCCTTTCCTTCCCAGTGCTTTCACCCACTGTGTTAGAAACCTCTATCCCTTCATGCACACAAGTCATGAGAGTCAGATATAGATGTGATTTATGTACTTTAGGTAAAAGCCAGTTTAATATAGCTGAAAATCCGGGATAAATCCTGATGTAGGGTGCAGGTGTGATCATGAATGGATAAGCTGGCAGTTGGATTGCCTGCCAGCAGTAGAGAGCAGTTGCTTGAAGAAGTGATAAAGACAATTTTTTCCCCCCGTATTGTTAATAGAGAATATAAATAACATTACCTGTACTTTTTTTTTTCTTAGCAGTACGTGCCATTTATGTCAGTCTCAAAACCATGATTAGTTTAGTTAAAATTTTTTTTTGTTTTTTTTCCTGAAATTACTTAAGGGCATCACAAAACCAAATAATGAGCTGTTCCTTCCCTCAAAACGTATGCAATCTATATGTTGTGTGATGCAGAAAGAAAGGATCTTGAACAAACCCTGGGGAGAGATGAGGGAGAGCAGGATGTGAGCAGTAAATTCCCTGAATGGCCCCAAAACGTCCTGATGGCTCTTCAAAGTGAGTGGCGGGGCTTTGCAAGAATGTTAAAAGGAGCATATGGGGCAGGAAGAACAAAGAGTAAGAAAGAAATAATGAGATTCCTGTGCATTTTCTTGAATGTCAGACAACTGCTAAAACAAGAAATTATTATTAACCAGGAATTAAATTTAAGCAAATAAAATTGTAATCTGTGGCAAGTAGAAAGGAACAGAGGGCTGCCTGCAACAGCAGCCTTTAGTCAGCAGTTCGAGTCAGCAGAGAGTCAAGCTTCTGGGTGTCAGACACTTAGCCTAAAACACTCCCTTCCTGCATCCTCCCTTCCTCGTGCAAATAACAGAGGGGAGGAGGGTTTAGTGGGAGGCCAGATGAGCTTTGGGAGAGGATGCATGCGTACAGTGTGAAGTAGGGCGGATGGCTTGCTGCTGGTTTGGGGATGGGTGCCTGTTCCACGTGCTGGCATGCATGGCAGGGCCTGGCCTGAGCTATTCTCTCCCCTCATCACTCAGTTATTTCTTGCCTTGTGTTTCCACACTGTGTATTCTGATAATGTCACTCCTCCCCCTTCAAGCAGCAAAACATGTGTGGGGCAGGAGAAGCTCAGCTACCGCACAGACAAATCCAATATTTATTGTTTGCACTGTGATAATGCCAGGAGTCATTATCAGAGTGGTGTTATCCTAAATGTTTTGCAAATACAGAATGAGGGGGTTGCTGTCCACTGATACTGCTGCCAATGTCTCTTGCTCACCACGGTGCAGAGACTGGGAAAGCTGGATGGGACTCTGTAGCCACTGAATTTTGGGCAGCTTTCTGAGCCTTCCCCATGTGTGTACGTGATGGAGGGAGCTGTGCTGGCTATGCTGTTGTGCTGTGACCTGGGCTGAGGCTGCCAGCCCAGTGTGGCAGAGCTGCCAAGCAGCTGCCATAACCTACACGACACTTGTTTGCCATTAGACTGAATTTCATGGTGAAAAACGTAGTGCTTGTCATAGATACCTGAGCCTGGTGCTGGAGGAAAACTCCCCACAGTCAGAGACAATGGCCAGTTCACTAGGGGTGTAAATGGACCCTGCTGCAGACAGTCCCTTGATTTTACACTGAGGACCCACTGGGAGGGTTTCCAGCTCTCTAGGCAAGCTGTGGGTTTCTCTGTGGGCCCACACAGTTAATGAAACAACCAAATAGGAGTGTATCTTTTTTCCCACCCATAACTGTAGTATCTCTTCATCCTACAGATCACTTTGGCTAACCCAGGCCCTTGGCTAGGATCTTAAAACCAGTCTCCTCTTGAAAGAGCTGTAAACACCTGTATTAACGTTATGTCAGCTACAAAAAACTCTTTGCTTTCTTTTCCTTCACTAACAATTAGGTCTGAAATTCAAAATTATTTTCATCCCTGACTTGTGTGGGACCATCTGGAGAAGGAGGCTGGCTGCTGTCTTTCAAGACGTGAGCCCTCTAGTGCCACTTGCAGCAGTATAAACTGAGGAGAGATGGGTCACTAACAAAATATTGGATTTAAGAATTCCCTCCAGCTTTATTTTCATGCTGAATTAGGCTTACCCATCCCTCTGTAAGCTACTAATGCTTTTACTTTAACTTTGTGTTTTGAAGGTCAGAAAGGTGCAACATTTTTGAAGAAGAAACCTGTGCACTCTTCTCTCCCATGAATGGAGGCACCACTACGTGAAAATAATTTTGTATTTTTCAGCAGTTTGATTTTTATGTTATTATCATGCTTTATTAAAGATAGTTTGAAATTTTTAATATATATATATATATATGAAAACATGTACAGGTTGTGGAGTTGCAGACTTTATGGATGTAGCTGGTGAAATCTAATGATTTACAATATCTGCAGTGACTCACTGGAGGAAGAGAAACCTCTTCAGTGACAAAAAAGTCCAGTGCTGGGGTGGACTGCCTGGGGATGCTGTGGGAAGTCAGGGTTTGCTGGATTTTTAAGAACAGGTTAGACAAACAGTTGTCAGTGCTGGTTTGGCTGATGGTGCCTTGTGGCAAGGGGATGAAGCAGATAACTTGCTGAGTTCCTTCCGGGGCTCCTTCCCCTCTATGATGATGCTTTTGCCTTAAACTCTTTGAGTCTGTGTAAATCTGTTTTCATCCTAGGTCTTAAAGGGTTTTCTGAGACCATCATTAGCTTCTCTTCACGGTGTTTTATAAGATTTGATGTCTGTTGTACCGATTTTACATATGGAGAAGCTGCACCTGCTATAACTGTGCTTTATGGGCAAAAAAGGGAGTGCAGCTTAAAGCATCTCAGCCACTGTGGAAGGGCACTGCTCTAACCAGTAAATCAGATTGGCCACTTTGCAGGTTTACTGGCAAACTCAGCCAATAAAACCCGTATCATATTCTAATTTAGGCTTACTCTTGGTTATATTTTTATCTTTTATTTTTTAGAAGAACACTGGTCACATAGAGAAGAAATGGTTTGTTGCCATGTTTAACGCTTTCTATTGTCAGGTGCCTTCATCTGTTTGCTGACTTACCTGCCCCTCCTGGGGGCAGCTTTCATTTTGCCTTTTTGCAACGTTATTGTAGGGACACCTTTCTTTCAAGTAGCAAGCAAAGGCATTGCTGTGGCTTCTGACATCAAATGCAGTGTTATTGAATGCTCACAGGGTTCTCTTGTAGGTGTGAACTATGGTCAAAAACTTGCATACAAGATTAGTGATGATAAGATACGAAAATATCCAGTCCAAAGTTATACAAAATCTTCTCAGTCTGGGGTTTTATTATAAATATTACGATCAGATCAGGCTGGCAAAAGGCTGCTCCATCTTCCAAGTCAGCACTCAGTGAGTTTTTCTTTTTTGCTTTAAATCTAGTCATTTTTTTTAATGCAAGTTATATCACTTTGTAAGACCTGCCTGCCCTCAGACACTCGGCCCATTCACAATAAAAACATTGCAGTGTTTTCTTCTGCTGATATTAGCAAATGCAAACAAAAGGGTTTTATCTGCCAGACTGAAAAGTCTCCCAGCCACTCTTGAGCAATGGCCACACCCTGCAGTCCAAGAGAGTCCAGGTCCTTCCAGAGGTGAGCATCACCTGTGAGAGCACCTTGTCCTCAACCTTCAGACACACAAATTTGAGGGCCTCTCAGTTGATTTCAGCTTCTGTGTTCAAGCAGAAGACAAAAGGACATTCTCTCTGAAATGTTTTGGAATTAGATGTATTAGCAGAGAAATTGGCTTTTTTTGTGACTTCAGTGAGAAACCAAATGAAGCCTACAAGTGTTAGAGGTTGAATTTGATCCTTTCAAAGAAGTTTGGCAAAATCATAGTTTTAGTGGGGCTCCATTTTGTGCTGCTTTTTCAAAAGGATCTGGGTAGCTACCGCAGTGCTTTACTGGTAACTTCATGGTGACACAGGTTTGTCTCACCTAAAAAGAGGGTTGCTAAATCAAGCTTATAAAAAGCTTCCTGGATATACATTGATACAGCAGTGTTTGTACAAGTTTGCTGATATAATATGAGATGTGATCTTTCTACCTGCTAGATAAGGATTCTGAAATCTATCTTTTTTGAGTTTCCATCAGAACATTTGAGACAGACCAGGAGGGTCTGTACAGTTTATTGTGAATGGTATTATGTTAGCAGCATCACGTTTGTATGACTTTCACACCACAGCAAGTGCTTTACAGACTACTGACCAATTATGTCATTTATTTTGGTTCCTTGATTCATCATAAAGTAGATTTTTCTGTTTCTGGGCTCTTTTGAACTCATAATGCAGATCTGAACTATCAGAATGGTGCAAAATTTGAGCATAATTTGCAGAAAACATGACTGAAATCAAAGCATTAAGAACTAAAATTGTAACTGATATGTATTTGGTAGTTTTCCTTGAGTAACTTTTTACTTCAGCTTGCATAGAAGTTGAACAGCTTAATCTCTCTACCAAAAGCATGACCCCTGGATCCCCAAAGCATGGTGAATTTGCCAGAAGGTCAGCTGGCATGTCGGTCTTAGATATGAAAACACAACTCCCTGTTTAGGACGGAGAGAGCTGGAGACATCCCCTGCCCCCCAGGACCCTGGCCTCCTGTGAGAAAAGTCCCGCTGCATCTCGCCTGTGAGCGGCACAGCTCTCATCTTCTGACAGCTGATGCCATGATGATTTTTTGCCTTTTCTTTTAAACCCCTTTTTGTGCCTTTTTGCAGCTTCTGTATTCCTTAGTGTTTTTTGCCTACATTCTTGGACTTGTTTGTTAAGCTGGGAGACTAAACATTTTAGAGGTTTCGTAGTTAGGGATCAACATGCCCCAGACCCCAAGGTCCTCTCCGGAAGCATTTTGTAAACTAAGATAGAACCATCCAGGGGAAGGTTCCTCGGGGAGGGGGGCTCATGTTAGCCTCTCATTGGGGAATTTATGATAGATATGCTAATTAGTAAATCCTATGTTATACCAGATCTTTAGCAGGGGGGACGGGGTTTTTTGCAGTGTACACTGAGGTGCATTTGACCTGGACGTAGTGCACCTAAGGATCCTTAAAATAAATACCAAGGTAAAATCCCTTTTTTCCCTTCTAACCGTGTTTGACTCTTGATTTTAAGACCAGGAAAAGGCATCACAGCTGCAAAACTTGAAATCCGTGGTTTGAGGAGGGGAGGGGAGGTGGGTTCTGGCGGCCCGGCCTTCCCCAGCACCGCGCGCGTCTGTTCTTGCAGCGCGGAGCACATCGCTCGTTACGCCTCTGTGCAGAGCGCTTCCTCGGCATGGCCAGGTGATGTTTAAGGAGACTAATGAGAGGAATGATACGGCCCAGAACACTGGTGTCAGGAAATATATTGCAAGGTGTCTATCTTGGGAAGCTGTAAGCGGGGCTTGTCTTATTATATATTTCAAAGGGGATGTCTGTGTCACCACCAAGTTAGACATTCGCCCTGTCCCACACTGCATTCAAATGTTTTTTTTTTTTTCAAACCGTAGCTTTCCATTCAATTATCATTGGCTCAATGACAGGCTCTGTGTCGTACAGGGGCAAATCAAGAGTCCATCGCATTAGCACGCCATTCTTTTGTGGCAGGAGTTTGTTTCTGAGGCCATTGTAACATAACTATGCAAGTGTCAGAGGACAGGATGGAGGCTATTATGGGCTTCTGCTTTTTGTGAGGGAAATCAAACAAATGTCCCTGATGGAAAAAGGAAGCCAGCAGCTGGATGTGATGACCAAAGAATGTTTTTGTGCAGTGGCACTGTAAGTACCTGGTCTGTTGTCAAACTGAAAAAAAAGCCCTTTTTAATATTTTTTTTTTCCTTCTGCTGTCAACCGAAGTGGAGAACCCACCCCCCCAGTGAATTTTCATGAGATGCCTTTTCCTTATTTCTAGCACTTAACAATCCAATTGTCTTTGGGTTTATGCTAGTATTTGCCTCTATTGCCATTGTTAGGTTTTGGAATCAGAGCGATTTTTCCATCCTGATGGTGCGGAAAAAAATATGTTTCATTATGACTTGTTATAACCCTGGAAATCTCTTCTCTCGCTTGGGTTGACGACAATTTTTTATGTAGCACTCTATACTGATGCCTAAAGTGAAGTAGAATGAAGCATAAGGAAGAGAAGCTTTGCTGAAATATCGCTCCTTCCACTGTGTAGAATTATCTCAGAAAAAAGCTTGCTTCTCCCTAATGTCATGCTTTTTTTCCCCTCTACTATTATTCAAGTAGTTTTTGCAAACTAATGTTGTTTTTGCAAGGTTTGTTTATGAGGCCATTGCTCTTAGCAACCTCTGCTCACCTGTGAGCAAATTATGTGGCACAGACCAGGTATCCAGTTGCTTCTGGATAGGATGACCTTAAAAACAGATTCTGCAACAAGACAAGCTTTTAAATTCCTAACCAAATATATTACGTGAGTAATAAAAAGAGCTCCTCAAAATGGCCACAGAGGCATTTCAGAGCACATTCCTGGGAATATTCACTTGTGCTAGTATTCATTAAGTTTGCTTTCAGCAAAAATTCTCATGAATGAAATTTTATTCACTAGTCATTATGATTATTACTTTGCTATCACAGCAATAACCCAATGCTTTGTATAAGGCCAGGACCTGATTTTGTTTAAGGCTGGAGAAACATCTTACAGGGTCTCCAGAGAGTGTATTGTCTAAATATAAGACCAGGCTCGTCTAACAGCTCACGACTGGGAACAGCAAACCCTCAGAGGGCAATGGGTTTGTTTACAAGAAAATTCACAGCTAGAGAAGGATGGATGCAGAACCATAGCAAATGTTACACCTTTTGAGCTACAGGATGCTCCAGTGTTACAATTCCACTGAATAGGAATGTAATTATGCATTTTTATGTTGTAAAGGTCTTTTAGGTGATGGTGGCTAGTCTTGCAGCTAAAGAGACTATCTCTACAGATGCAGTTCATTACTACATTGAATTAGTTTATCCACACACTAATGAAGGCACTGGAACTGGACTACCTTGGTTGTTAGGGTTTTTTTTGTTTGGTTGGTTGGTTTGGTTTTTTGTTTTGGGGTTTTTTTGTTATTCATGGTGGTTTGGGGTTTTTTTTGGTTTTTTTAAAATAATTTTACAAATGGCCTAATACAAATATATGTACCAGATAAATTCCTGAAGCACAGGCTATGCCAAAGAGTTGGACTCTGAGTTGTGCAATACATGAACTCCCACGGTGTGAATAAAGCCCTTCCTGGAAAAGTTAAACGGGATTTTTTAGCTATTCGCAGCTGAAGTCTACATGAAGACTTGCTTCCTCCATTCTATAGTAACAAAATGGAGCAAAGGTATGCTATCATGCTGGTGGGAATTGTGCCTAAGTCTAGGCACAAAGAAATATTTTCAGAGCTGCAGCTCATTTGCAGAGCACAATGTCTATAACATTTTTTTTGTGTGCCTTCACCTACTGGTGGAAAAGCACGTCTCCCATGCCTTGGAGTAGATTCAGTCTGACTGGTGAGTGTGTAGAGTCCTTCAGCAGGCAGTGACTGGCACTGGCTGCTATCTGGAGCATTGATTTTTGGGTCTACCAGGGTACGAGATGCTCATGGGTACAAGGTACATTATGGAAAGGTTCTGTGGGGTGGAGGGAAGGAGCTGTTAAAGAGGCACTGTGCCAATCCCTTGTGTTATTCAAACCCCAAAATAACCATTCCTCTCTGCCTGTAGATCGATCAGAACAGTTTGTTGGCAGCAGAGCTACACACAGGACACTGAGTATTTCTCCTGTTTTCTTGTCTCAGTGCTCTCTTTTCCCATGTCGTGTAAAAAATAAATAATCTGATTAAGTCGTTTGACATTTATAATTAATTAGTTCTTCCTTACTCTTATCTTGTTTGCCAGTCCTTTTCTCTGGCCCTTCTTTTTTCTACTTTATCTCTCAATCATCAGATCCAAGAAATCATTCAAATGATTTATTTTTAACACATAAGTGCAGCTTTACAGCATATTCTTTTCTTTTGAAGAAAGGCTTGGTCCCTTCTTTTGTCCATCCCACTGCACAAGTTTTCATGTTCTGGCACTGCAGTCACTTCTGAGTCCTTGAGCTATCATGTATTCTGTTGGTATTTGAGGAATTGAAAATCAATCACACAGCCTTATGGCTTAGGTTCAGCACAATTCTATTATGCCCACTCGCAAAAGTCAATTCAAACCTTTTGGGTTATATTTCAAAGCCTAATCAAGCTTGCTGTCCACACTGGTTTGGAGTCAGCTCACTCTTGGCCATAGGTCTGTTTATTAGAGCTTTTGTGTCAGAAACTAGTGTGAAAGAAAGCAGTTCTCATAACAGTAGAATCATTCAGTGGGCATTTTGCAAAGACAAACCACCCAAACAGGTTTAGTGGTAGGGGAATGCTTACTGTTTCAATATGGTTCTGCAAATATGTTTTTAAAAAAAAAATTTTTTTAATAAGAAATTTTAAAAAAAAAAAAAAAGAAATAAGTTTTTAAGAAAAAGCTATCTTGGTAGGAGTGTTCATAATGTACTTTCTCATAAAAAGATGTCCCAGTTTACTGGGATTAGATTTCAGTCCTGTCACGCTAAGCTGGTACAGAAAGTATTGTAGTGCAACCCTGAACTTAGATGGTGACTTTCATGCTTTGGACCATATGAACAAATGAGGATGGTTCATCCAAGCAGATGGACCAACTCCTCCAAGCATGAGTTGTGCTGCCTCCATCTGGCAGGTGCACACGGGGCCTGCATGTGCAGTGTCTGTGTCAGTCCCCTGATTTCCAGCAAGTGCCAAGAACTCACTCTAAGAATGAAAGAAGCTCTGGAATGAAAGAGCTGGCCCTTAGGAATCCTCTGTGAAGATATGTACCTATTTTGACTTGGGGGCAGATCAGTCTCATCTCACTGGGAAGAAAGCAATGACAGGCTCTTAATTACTGCATTTCCAGCTGATTTATGGAAGTCTCCTCATCTGGTGAAAGGCTGATGGCCATTCTGTGGGAGCCAAGTGTACACTGTAAATAGGAAGAAGTAGCTCTCTGTTTCCATCCCTGTGGAAGGCATTGCTCTGTGACCCATTCCTCATGTTCCTTGTCCCGCTGTGTTCTGCAGAGGCGCAGGGATTTTCTCCAGTGGATGCTCGACGCCTGCGATTCAGCCGACTCCCTGGCAGCCGGGTGCTCGGATGCGATCGGCCCATCTGCTGCTCCCAGACAGAATGAGGCGCCTCTGGTTGGCAGAGCCTCATCTGGAAAGGCTCAGAAGATGCTAACAGAGGATGAGATAGCAGGCCAAGCTTTCCTGTTCCTGATTGCTGGGTATGAGACCACCACAAGCACGCTGTCCTTTGCCACCTACTTGCTGGCCACCAACCCAGAGTGCCAGGAGAAGGTGCTTCGGGAGGTTGATAAGTTCTCTGCAAAACACGTGAGTATGATGTGCTGGTCTGGGGCTTCCTGCAGGGAGCAGGGTGGTGTGAATGTATCAACACAAGAGATGGCCTAGAAACTTTGTGGGATGGCGAATGCATAGTCTTTAAAAAATATTTTGCACTATTGAAATCAACCGGCTGTTGTCAGGCTCTGAAAATACATATTTCTATTTTTTTCCTCTTGTACAAATGCTTTTATTGTTTTTTGTAGTCAATTTTATTTACTGATCTTTGTAGGAGCATAAATAATGTTCTTACAAATCATAAACTTCAAAGTTTTTCTTTAAGTGTTCATAACTTCTTTTTTGCTTTAGCAGCAGAATATATGTGTAAGCTTAAAAAAATATCACCGTATCCAATTCTCTTATACTGTGTTCCAATTACTTTTCCTTCATTATCTGTATTTGCCAAGGGCATTTTTGTTTCCTGGACTGGAGTTATTTACTTGTTTCATTCATATATGGCAGGCCCAATTGTGCCCTCATATCTGGCGAGTTCAGCTGACTTCCTTAAGGCCTGCCTAGATGTGAAGGTGCAACCTGGCCTGGAGTATGGGCAGTTTACTGAGTGCTGCTGGGGGCAGAGTTGCATGCAGAACCCCCTGCTATGCAGCCCCAAGGAAAATGTGGTTAATCTCCTCAGTTCCTGAAAGCTGGCAGCCTAAGAAACCAAAGGGAAATTGCTGGGAGAGCTGTCCTGTAGGATAGGTGTGTGATGTCGTTCGTAGCTGTCTGCAGACAGGGATGTGAAATAGTAAACTTTTCCATGCAAGCAAACAGAAATCTGAGTGCAATCAGTGATTAACTGGCTGGTTCCATAAGGACAGTCCATGTAGGGAGTCCATGTGTATGGCCATGTCTATATTAACAAGCAGTGTGCTCCTGTAGGCACAGATTCGTCATCCAGCACAGCTGGTAGTGGGGACTGTTGGGGACACACTCTATGCACCTCAGGAGTTTATTATGGGGTACTTACACTCTGGCTCTGTGTGTACCAAGTTTCCCTTAGCAGCTGGTCCGGTCTAGTTCCAGTTAAAGGAGCCCTTGCTGTGCACTTGGAAACTGCTGTGTGAGCCAGTGCAAGAGGGTCAAATGTGGGTGTGCTTCTGATCCAAGCTAGAGAACTAAATGGACCCTGGCTTGCACATGGTCTCACTGAGCTGCCACTCACTATCAGTAATGTTTCAATAATAATCAAATTCGAGTGCTTAATTCTTGGCTCTTTTGGTTCTCTATGAATATTTTGCTAATAATTTCAGCTTTTGCACTGTCTAGGAGAGGTTATGAAGCTAGGGACACTTGTGGCAGAGAAGTCAATGTAGAGAGCTGGCACTCAAATTAATTTCTGCAGGTCAGCCCTGTACAAAGTCAGTGTGGTGCCTCAAATCAAACTGGTGTCCTCATCCCAAACCGTGCTGTCCCATGTCATATATTGATTGGAAGTACCTTTCACATAACTTCCCTGTACTTTATGAGTTGTCAAGTTTAGCTTTTGATGGTGCATATATGGCTGCATGGCCAAGGGGAAGAGAGAGAGAAGGATAACGATTTATCTGCAGTCCCTGATAGCAAGAAATCCGTAGATCTGATCTGTGCAGCCCCATCCTTCAGAAGATTTCCTTTTATGAACAGTTCATGATTTGGCAGGGGGGTGGGAGGGGGCTCAAGGAGCCCACCCCAGAATAAGGAAAAGGGTGCAGCAGTTCAGTCCCCTTAGTGACTGTAATTAACTACTTTTAGCCTAGAAAATGAGATCTATGTGAACGGTTTGCAAGTTACGGGAGCAGAAGCTATTTTGGAACTGGGTATATATAGATGCTGTGTTCAGTTGTCATGCAAGAGAGAGGGAGGGAGGGGACACAGAAGCTACAGGCTCACAGTTAGTTATCAAGTCAGTTGCTAAGAAATTTGATTAGGTTATTGCTTGTACTCAGCACATCAGCTTTGCTCTTATCGAGGTGCTTTGCAATTTTCAGAAAGGAAGGGCTTTAGAAGGCCAAAAGAGGGGGAATGGTAGAGTCAGATTGTTTTGACATGTGGTGGAAGACTGTTTTGAATTGCAGATATGCAAGTATTAAACACAGTACCCTCTTCAGCCAAATTTATACTCAGGTAATTTTAACTCCAAAATGCCCTCCACCACGTCCCCCTTCCATCCTCCAACCATTTCAGTTGCCTGATGCAGCATGTTTTATTGCCCTAATCTGTGGTGTGGAGCTGCAGTCTGATTTTACAGCAGCTGCTGTGTATCATCCCAGAGATGATTGTATTTTGGTGGTGGACAGAGTGATTTATATACTCATTTACTAAAGTTTATAAAGACGTGTGAGAGCCATCTGAGAAAAGGTGCTATAAATGACAGGCACAGTTCCAGCTTTTTGGCACACCAGTCAAAAACACGAAGCATGGCGACCTTGTAATAGCCAGTAATGGAGCAAGGTTGGTCCATCTGGGCATACAGCAGTATTTTGGTGGCTCTGGGTGTTGTACTTGAAGATACCCCTGCGTTTGCTGTGATCTTCATTTGTCTGTCTTGCACAGTGGGTGCACTGACAGGATGGGAGAGCATAAAGGGGATGGAGAAAGCTGAGGCACTGCTGTGTTAGAGATCCCTGGGCAGGTATGCTGCAGACTGCTGCAGTGTGGTGCAGAAATACAAAGCTAAGTGCTGGAAGTGGTCTAGCCCCAGTTGTTGTCCTGCTCTGTTGTGCCCAGCCAAGTTTGTTTCAGAGCTGTCCTGGGAGATCTCACTGCCAATCTCCACCACACAGCCTGAATACACTGTGGAGATGGCACTTCCAGGCAAGTGTCCTCAGAAAACAGTGTCAGAGTGAGTCATGGGTTGTCATCTTTTTCTTTTTACCTCCAGGACCATCCTCATCTGCTTGCTAAAGGACTTTTTAGGTCTTTTCTTGACTGATAGCTAAGTGTCAAGGCTTCATGGTGTCTCTTTCCATCAAAGTGAGAAGAGCCACCTGGCCCATTTCAGAGCCTGGCAAGCAGGAGAAGCCTCTAGCCTCAGTTATTGCAGAGGGCAGGACACACGGGTTATTGCCCCCTCACTTCTGTCTGGGTCTTTAGGTGTAGGGAAAGGGTGTGCAGAACTTTTAATCTCTGGGGAAGCAGAGAGACAAAATACTGAGTGGTGACTACTTGTCGCCACACACTGCATCTTCCCATACTACTTTTGAATCCCTGTCTGCTCCAACTGCCCTGGAAAAGACAAGCATAATTCTTCTAACACACAAATAAAAATTCAAATTGTAGAGATTTTGACCTGAACCTCTTCATAAATCCCTTGGGAGTGTAGTATGTGCCCTGTGAAGGGCAATCCGCTAAAAATAAGATGCACCTATTTGCTGCAAGCTTGTTTCTGGGTGTGCAGCTTGCTTTGATACCATGAAAGCAAAATAAACAAGATGAAAAGAGAGTTAAATATGAACTAGTGGGGGCAGGACGCCTACCTCTGTGTCTGTATAAAATAATATTACTTTCTGCAGAGGCCACAGATCTGGGACAGCAGAGAGGGGTCGGATCCTCAGATGGGTTAAACTGGTACATGTTTGGTATTAGTACAAGGTATGGTGATATGAATCAGCTGAGAAGCAAGCCTGGTATATACCAGTAAAGGAGGACACGGGGAAAAAAAAGAAAGGTTGCTATTTCAAGACCAGATTATTTTTATAGCATTTGTGGCTAACCATCCCTGAACTGTTAGAGGCTATACAGTTGTGAAAGAGATGTTTTTATCCACATTCACCGAGTGAGAAAGAATGCACCCATGGTCTTCACCCTCTCAGTTTCAGTCAAAAATCATCCTTGTGCAGAGTTTTTAAAGAGCCCTCCACAAGACATATTTAGGAATGGTTTTTGCACTTGTGACTGATTATTTTATTGTAAAAGCAAGTTGATTTTTGTTTGTGTGTGTGCTTAGCAAAATCATAGCAAGCCTGGAGCATGCATTCATTCTGAGCAGATGGACACTTGCTTCTGAGTGCCACTGTGTGCTCTGGGCTGCTCTGTGTGTTATGTCCTAAGCCACAGAGCTTAGGGCATGAAAAATTGCATCTTCCATGCTGGGGATTCCCTTAATGTGGGGCCTCTCTTTTTTACCTCTATTCCCATTTTAGCATTTAAATGTCTGTCTCCCTTCCTTCTCCCTGCTCTCAAGCCTGAATCCCTCACAATTAAAAATTATTCTTTTTGTTGTTTTTGTTTTAACTGGAGTGCATAATTTTGGACAGGAAGAGTAGTGGCACAAAACAGAGTGCAAAAACATAGGTGATCAGGCTAACTTCTCATAAGAAGTTATTTGTTACCCTGAGGTGAAATGTGGTGAGTGGCTGTATGTATGTGCTCCTGATCTGTTGCAAAGTAAACACATCAGGTTAAACCAGTGAAACTAGGTCATTTTCTTGAGGGGGGAAAGCAAGCATGCTTGGGGCAGCTAAGGAGGGCAAGAGAGGTGTGAGAATGATCTGCTCTGTCTCCATGCAATAAAGAAGTCCATACTTGAAGGTGCAGAGCATAGAAAAGCCTGGAGCAAGAGCTCCCTGAATTCTAATCTCACCTTCAGGAATAATTTACTGCATATTCGCAGTAACAGACAACCAAGCCTTGCATTAACAAATGGGTAGGCTTGGTGCTACAAGTTTTGGGGTTTTTTAGCTCATATCTATACAAACCTATTGTTGCTTAAAGCACCACAGGAAGAAGTTGCATTGAGGGTTTAGTGCTACCTAGAGAACGTGAGATGTGTTGCTGCACTGATACGTAAGGCTTCAGGTCTGGTGAAGAACAGAATAGCAGCTCACTACTCCTTGCTGGTGATGCCTAGGAGTACCTTCAGGAGCCCTGACAAAGGTGAAGGAGAGCACAGGAGTCAGGAGAAGTAAATAGAAGTGAATACATGAAAGAGCAGCTATTACCATAAAACATTCATTGGAGACTACAGGACTTACTGTGTTTTCCATTCTATTTCAAAAAAGCTTTGTACCACTCTTATCACTGCTTGATATGACATTTAGAAACATCAGTGTGAGAGGAATGAAGAGAAGGATAAGACACAGCATGTCTCCACTCCATCCAATTTCCTATCCACACAAAGTACTAGTGTAACAATTCAGTGCTGGTGTGACTTACCAACATTTTGACTTCTGTCTAGAGACTGTAAAGTTTAAAGAAACTTCAAAGTCCTGCCATACTCTCTCTCTATTTAAATGGAGACTTGGAGATTTTTCTTTAATATAAAGACATCTTCCTGTTCCTATAAATACTTGGTTTTGCATAGCTTTAGGGTCCAAGGAATATTTTCAATATGTTTAATTGAAAATGTTGATCAGACTGTTCCATCTGTAGTCTTTCTTGTCAAAAATATTGAATGATGCTACTCCAAAGTCATTGCAATCCATAGTTTCGTTGATACTGTTTAATTCCTTTTTAACTGCTGTGTGTAGTGAGTTGTGAATGGCCCAGGCTGAACTGGACTGATGCCTAAACTCTTTATTTATGATTGATGATTTTGGTGCTGTAATTCATCAGACATACTGGGTGTGGCAGTTGCTCATCTGGGGTAATTGTCATCATTGACTTGAAGGGAACTGTACTAAACTTTACACTGGCTTATGACTCTGCTCTTCACACTGAAAAACTCCTTCCCTAATACCTCTGCAGTCTAATGGAGATGGCTTATTGAAAAGAGATTTTGCCATTTCAAAACTTTCCCTTCCCATAAAATTTCTCGAGCAGAGAGAGGTAGGACCATTTTTATGGTGTCTCTGTGCCTGATTGAGTACTTTAGATTTTTTTAAGCAGTCTATGCAGAGAGTCTCCTTGGTAGCACAGACGGTTTTCTCTGAGCATTAGTGAAAATGAGAGGTGAAAGTCAGAGAGATGTCACTGTCAGGGAATTACTACAACAATTTGCATGAGTTTGGTGCCTTTCATGCAGTATCTCAAGGCACTGTGCTCTCAGAAGCTTGCAACTACAGAGACTAAGCTTCACTAAGGAAATATTGCTGACAGTGAAGGCTTGCGTTTATCAAGGGAGACTGAATTGTAAATAGCGTGCAGAAAAAAGTCTACAGAAGAGAGTCCCTGTTACACATGCATACACACACACACACAAAACATACAGAACCAGGAAGCACAAACAATATTGTGTTTTGTTGCTGTTTATTCCCTTGAAGGAAATGACACTCTTTGATTTCTCTATTTGTTTAAGAAGGTGTTGCGGAGCCTCACATCATTTATGAATGTCAGCTGTCAGCAATCAGGTTTGTTTTAAACAAACAGGGAGATGCTTTTAAACATGTAGAGACTGAGGACTTAGGCTGTATTTCTGCAGTTCTTCATGCAGTTGCTCAGTGCCTGAAATCAGTTATTTTTCTTAGTCTCATGGTGCTTCTGTACATATCGGTCAAAGGTTGCTAAGTTAGGAGAAGACAATAAGCCTTTCCCTGAATTTCTCCTCTGCTGTAAGTATCTAGAATATACTGATTTGAAATGCAGGCTTTGGACTCAAGAGACCCAAAGTCACTTCTCTTGGGCAGAGGTTATTTTGGCTTCTAACTTTCTTCTTCCTGACTTTCAGCCACTTAAGCACCTTTGAGACTCAGGGCTTTGGTCTCTTTACCATCTTGAGTCCCTGCTGTATCCTGAGAAAGTCTTGAGTCCAAGCCTGCCAAGTGTTTGCCCACTGTGCCACAAACCTGTTCCTAGGCCCAAATGCTGGGTGGGAAGCACTGAGGGGGAAAAGCTTGGGCTCAGTTTTCTCACTGTGCGAGCCATAGCAGGTATCTCTTTGTACAGGTTGCCTTCCGTCCCAGGCACCCTCCCAGCACCAGCCAGAGACATTGTCCTGGAGGCCTGTCTGGAAGATCCCTGTTGCTTGTTCCTGCTTTACAGAAGCTGTTCTTTGTAGGCAGCCACAGTCACCCTTTGGCTGAAGCGTGAGCAGGCAGGGAGAGCATGACCAGCCAGGAGCCACATGAGAGCAATTCTTCTTGCTTGCCATGTATTTGTAGTTCTTACACCATTATCTACAGGTTCCTGCTCTCCAAAGGAGATAAAGACTTTCAAAAACAATAAATAGTTTCTGGAGAGTCAGCTTATTTATGATATGCAAAGAGTTGAGTCAATCAATTGCTAAGTCAGGGTATCTTTTAGGGATGGTTTGGCTTTGCTATTTTGAAAAGCCTATAGGAACAAAGTCCACGTTTTAAACCCCAGTTGTATCTTGACATTGTACTTCTTCCCTGATGTTTCCAAGAACCTTATAAAAACCACAACCTGAGTATGAAAAAAGCCTTACTTCTCTCCTAGGAAAATCCTCTTCACTGCTGAGAAGTGGTGATTCTATGTGTCCTGGAATGAGGCGTTGTTGAGATGATTAATGTACCTTTATTTCAAGGAACTTCTTGTTGTTGTTGACACTGCAGAGTTCATTTACCCCTTTCCACCCAAGTAAAAGAAATAAAAAGAAAAGAGAAAAAAACCCCCTCTTATTTTTCCATTTGTTCAGACCTATCAGTCTCTTGCCCATGAAGACTAATTTATCTTTTGCTTGCAATGTCACATGTTGCTCAGTGACTCTGCCTTATTGCTATTCTTGAGCAAAACTGAGTTTCATGTAATGTATGCTAGACAGATACTCATTTTCACCCCTGAATTTTCCTGGTATTTTGCCATCCTCATAATGATTGACCCACCAGCACTGCTGCAGGGTTCATGTTAAAGAATAAATTTTTCTAGTGACATGGAACATTTTATGGTGAAGATGTTAATAATGCAGCACTTTACATGTGATTAGACAGATTTGTTTAAAGACGAAGTAAAGGGAAGGATGCATCTTCCATGTCTTTCTATTCCTTCTCCCCATCCTTTCCCCCCCTCTCACTCCAGGCTTTTATGGAGAAAAAAGCGTATTTGCTTTTAATTTAAGGAAAAGCATCACTGCTGAGCAAGAAACTGGTTACAGTTTTCTTCAGGATCTGTATCCCAACTGCTCCTGTATATGCAGTTAGCGTGCTTCCTCCAGGGACAAAGTAAGCCAAATTAATACCAATATCAATGCCCAATCAATATTTATATTCATATCAGTGTTAACCTTTTAGCTGCAGATAGGTAACATCATTTGGAGGGTGGAACATAGTTCCAGGTAGAATTGGTAGATCAAATTTTTGCACTGGGCAGTTGAGCCTTGCAGAAGGGAGCAAGGACATAAGCCCAAACCACAGTAAATATCACCACTGCTCCTCTCCATGACTTTGGGAGGGATGTACTCTCATAGGTTAGCCAGAGGAATTACACGTGGCAGGAAAAGAGGTGAACATGCCATGACTTCTCAGGAATAGGGATGCCATCACAGGTATAAGTGCCTGTTCTTTGAGTGGCAGCCTGTCTAGCCCTCAGGAGTTTTTCAATGTGAAGTAGGAGTCAAGCCCAGAAAGGTATTATACTAATTTATTTTTTTCCCCATGGGAGTTAGGCACTAAAAGTTTCCATAAGGTATGTGCTGCTGTATCATAAATACGTAGCAAAGAAAGAGAGACCAGCTAGCAATAGGCACAACCTCAGTGCAAAAAAAAATCAGAGAAACTAAAACATCTGGCCCTTGAAAGAACTTACAAATGAGAGAGGGTGGCCTTGGACATCTGTGTCAGGACTCCCACACTATGTCTCAGCATTAGCAGCCAATTGCATTCATCAGGCAGGAACTTGTTTCCTGGGAAATATTAAATACTAAGCTAAACAAAGAAGCGTTTTCAAGCTTTATGTTAGTTAGCATTCATTTGGAATGAGATCCCTCTGTGTCCCCAGACTGACAGGCAGATTCTTCAGAGCATGAAGGTGTTGGCCCAGGCCTGGCATCCTTGTCTGCTGCAGGAATCTCCACTGAACTGTGTACTTCTGAGAGGCTTTCAAGACCAAGGGATAAAGTCTTGCTTTAATAGCATTTTTCCTTGTGAGGACAATAGTGACTCTTGAGACTGTGAAAACAAGTGCCACTTTCATGATAAGGACTTTCCATGGAACCTCCTACAAGGGCCTGTAGCGACAGGACAAGGGCAAATGGCTTTAAACTGAAAGAGGGTAGGTTTAGGTTCAATTATTTACTGTGAGGGTGGTGAGGCACTGGAACAAAGTGCCTGGAAGAGCTGTGGACACCCCATCCCTGAAAGTGTTCAAGACCAGGTTGGACGGAGTTCTGAGCAGCCTGGTCTAGTGGAAGATGGGGTTGGAATTAGATCATCTTTAAGGTCCTTTCCAAGCCAAACCATTCTATGATTCTATGAGCAGAGGAAGAGAGGGACAAGTATTGGGGAACAGTTGATAAAACAAGTCCTGTTTGGGCACCTGTGCCTGCATGAGAGAGAGAAGGAGGGAGAGAATAAATGGTGACTGATTTTCATCTGAAAGTTTCACACAGACTCCTGAATTGCACATATTATATGCATAAGGTGCAAAAGTGGAGCTGAGGAGGACACATGCCTAATTTATTAAGAAACAGCAAATCCCCAGCAGCAACCAAGAAGAAATTAAAATTGTATTCATCAAATTCATAGCTTAAAAATGATCTTAGCTTATATGAATGTAAGGTCAAAATGGAGTTTTTCCTCCAGGTATGTACATAAATTAGGAAGCATTAATAGGAAGTAACCAGTCCATTTGTTTGTCAATAAGCATTCAAAGTGAAGGCTGAATGAGCTGGTGCCAGAAGGAATGGAAACTAGTTTGCATTTCATGATTATGTAAAGCAGTTTTTTGGTAGAATGAACTTTTTGTGACCTCCCCTCCCTTTTTTTTCCCTTCTTTACCATCCTGGCAGAACATATGTATTTAAATAATTTCCATTTCTAACAATATGTTTGTGCTACTTTTAATCAGTGTGAGATGGCTTTTCTATTGTTTGCTCTGCTTCATCTTACACTTCTCTTTTAATATGGAAACAAAGAAAAGATGGTGTTTCTGGGTGTGCCCCTGCTCTAGAAACGTAGTGGTCTTCCAGTGACATGAGCGAGCATTTCCTTTCTTAACCAGATAGAAAGACTGGAGCAAAGGGAGTAGTCAGGAAAAGACAAAGAATCGTAGGAAACACATCCTGTCTGAGGACTGTTCCATTTCAAATCAGTTAATATATTTCACTGTCTCAGAGAACAATTTTTCACTACTATTGAATGGGTCAGGCTGGAAGGGACCACAGGTGGATCTCTGGTCCAGCCTCCCTGCTCAAGCAGGGCCATCCTAGAGCACAAGGGACAGGGTTGTGTCCAGATGGTTTTTGAATATCTCCAGTGAGGGAGACTCCACACCCTCTCTGTGCAATCTGTTCCGGTGCCTGGTCACCCGCGCAGTAAAGAAGTTCTTCCTCAAATTCAGGTGGAACATCCTGTGCATCAGTTTCTGCCCACTGCCTTTGTTCTCCCTTTGTTACTGATGTATTTGAAAAACCCTTTCTTGTTGTCCTTGACATTCTTTGCCAGATTTAATTCTGGCCCCCAGATGGGCCTTGGCCTTCCTTGTCTCATTTCTACTTACTCTGATAACTTCTTTATATTCATTCTAAGTGGCCTGACCCTGCATGCATCTCCTGTGTATTTTCTGCTTATGCTTGAGTAATGAAAGGAGTTCTTTATTCATCCATGCAGATCTCTTTCCCCCTTTGCCCAATTTCTTGTTCATTCTTGAGCCTGGAGGAAGTGATCCTTGAATATCACCCAACTCTCTTAACCCCTCTTCCCTGTGGGGCCTGTTCCCAAAGGATTTTTCCAAGAAGATCCTTGAAGAGGCTGACATTAGCTCTCCTGAAGTCCATTGTTGTAATCTTACTTATTACCAACTAATTTGATGTCTGGTTTTCCTAAGACAGGTTATGGGACTTTTCCAAAATCAAATCCTTTAACGCAATAAAATCCACCTGTACCTCAGTGTAACTGGTCATGTTCTGAATGTTTTGGTCAGTGTCCCACAAGGGTTTCTATGCAAGCAGTCTGGCCAGAAGTGGAATTTCACCACTGCAGTAGCCACTGGGATAGGCATTTGGGGCCTCGATCAGGGGAGGCTTAGAACTGTTTTACATTAGAAATGCCAGTCACCTGTATGGACTGGAATATTGGGCTTTTAACCAACACTGACTGGGTAAAGAGATGCTTGCATGAAGATTCATTTAATAGCAGTTACCATCCTCAGTCAGGTCTCAGATGTAGTGAGACTGAGAACTCGGTTACTTTCTCAGTCCAAGGAATTCCCCTTCCTGGCTGTCACTGAGGCATAGCACATTACGGCATGTTGTGCAAGCAGTTCACTCTTTAGCCCTGTTGACTCAATGTTTTCCACCTGTGTGAAATCTGTGCTTTCAGAATTCAACAAAATGTTCATTTTATTTTATATGTAAAACATTTTATATGTAAACCATTTTGCTTTTACACACATCTTTAGAAATGGATTTCAGAAAAGTCTCTGTTAATAAGCAGGAGGGGAAAAAAAGTTTGGGGTTTGTTGGTTGGTTGGGGGGTTTTTTTGTTTGTTTGTTTGGGTTTTTTGTTTTGTTGGGGTTTTTTGTAGTTGGTTTGGTTTTTTGTTTTTTGGGGTTTTTTTTTTTTGATTTTTTGATGTTTTACATACCATCAGCTTTAAAGATGGAATGCAATAAGATGATTTTGATCTTCTGGTTCAACAGAGATTTTGAATAAACTTTAATATCTTTTTCAATACTCCTAGCTACACTTTAAATTTACAGGAGAAAATTGAGAAGTGAAAGAGTTCTGAACATGGGGCTATTATCCACAACCCCTTACTGCTGTTGGTGTAAATGAAGGAAAAAGGAAGAAACAAGATGTCAGAAAGTCATTGCATTGTGAACTGGAACAAAACACTTTTAAAAGCTCTTGCTTTTTGGAACTTGTTTCATCAAGTTCATGTGCGCTCAGGATACAATAGGAAGACGATTTTGTGCAGTCATGAATTTAGATTTAATAGCCTGATAAGTAGAGAACTTTACAGATAATTTCAAGGTGTTAATCTAACCTTGCTATGCCTTTAATCTTTTGGCATTCTAGAGAGCAAAAAAAACAAAAGCTGACTGTTTTAATATCATTGAGTAGTCATGGAGAAAAATTTCCTCCATCAGAGCAGCTTTTAAATAAATTATTACCTTTTTTTTCCCTTTGGTGGGGAAAAATAAATGTAAGATGAATTTAAACAGAAGTGAATTTACCGAATGTCCTGCATCTTTCTCTCTTGTTAATTAGTAACAGTCAAACGCTCTTGTTCTGCAGACAGTGACTACAAAGAAAAGGATAAAGAACTTAGGAAAGATTCTAGAGCTGAAATAATTAGGCAATTTATCATTCAGGGTAATTGGACTTGTACAAAGCAGCATTATTTACCATGGGTTTCCATTTCTTCTAACTGGTTGTGAAAAATACAGCTACATTGATTGGGAAATGTTCTGAGTGCTTTCTTTTTCCAATATGCATTGTGCCAGGGACATTCAGTTCAAAGTGTGGTGTTCCTCCCAGTGATTTCTTTTCCCTCAGTGATCTTCAGAAGCAGCCTTCAGCTTCTAAAACCTCAAACCAAAATTAGATTAAAGTGCCCAATATGGGGTCAGAAATGGGAGGGAAAGAGAGAGGGTTTTCCACCGGGGAATTTTCACTTAACAAATGAAAGCCTTTGCTTTGTTTCAAAGAAAAAATTGCAAAGTGGAGGCACATCTTAATCACATCGGTAGCCAGCTGAGATGTTTATGCTTATTTCCAAAGGTATGTAAGTATAGGAATCAGGGGGTCCAAAACTCCTGCCTCTCTAATGTGAAAAACACAGGCATTTAAGCACCACCAGCAGATAGCTCTGATGTTGTTTCAGCATCAGGGAAGACGGGGGAGTAGTCACAAGGGGTTACTTGAATTTCACTGCACAATTTGCAGGCTATGTGAATGCTCCTTCACCCAAAGGTGAGTTTTCCCACTGTTTTTCCAAGGAGGAGGACCCAGCTACTCTTTTGCTGTTGGTTGAGTTACAGGACTCTCCCAGCTTTGTGCTGTTCCCTTCCACTCTAGGAAAGTACATCTTCACAACTGGCTTTGCTTTGATGGATGTTCCAGAAATGTTCAAATTCCTTGGATTTCACCACCAAGTCTCTGAATGTGTTGACCCCATGGCCAGCTTTCTGCCAGACCCTCGGGGTGGTTGAGGGTGTCACATCCTGCTCCAGCATATTTTGCTTTGAGCTGTTTGTACTTTGGGGTGCTGGCATCCTAGTGTTCAGATACATGTCACCAGGCTTTAGGGCAAGGAAATCAAGTTGTGGGAGAAGTTTTTATTTAGAAGTGATCTTGCTCAACCTGCCTGGTAGAAACCAGCCAGCGGAGATCCCTGCTGGGAGAAGCATTCACTAGGGAAACAAGATGATGTTTAAAAGCGTTTTACTCCCTGCCTGTGATAAATTCACAAATATGCACTGCCAGGCTGTCTTAGGTGGGTGCTGAAACCAGGCTTTAAGTGGCAGAGCTTGACACCAGTTGCATGGGTGTCTTCAGATAGTGTCACAGGTTGTGGGGTTTTTCCCCAAATGGCTTGTTATCTTAAAACTTTTGTATGTGTTTGATACCTTCTGTAATAAGAAAGTCATGACTACCAGCAATTTTCTATGGAGGAATATGAGTTACCGAAAATACTGCCTGTTGCCTGAGCAAGCTCAAAGTGAGACAAAATGCACAATCTCTGTGCAAACTGGGAGTGCTTGATCCCTTGCCAAAGGAGTGTTTGAACTCCCGTACTGAAAGGTGCACCTCTGTGGATGTGGCCACGTTGTCAGCTGAGAAAGACGCCAACATTTGTCACATTTCGGGCCGTGTCGTAATTTGCTGGCTGTTTGCATTGCTCACCTGTGGTGAGCTGAGCTGCTGGCTGAAATTTCAGGGCCTTTGGGTTGTTTGGCTTAGAGCCAAATATCTTTGAAATGACTCTACTTATTTACAAGGACTGTGCACACTCTCCTTTTGCCCGTCCCAGCAGGAATTGAGCAGCAGGACGTGGCTCCTGTGCTCACAGCTCCATGGAGCGGTGTGGACCATGGCAGTCCCTCACCAAGCCGTGTTTGCTGTACTGAGATGGCACCTGGTGCTTCTTGTCTCCTTTGCTTTCCTTTTCTAATTGTTTTCCTTCTTCCCTGAACACAAGGCTCTGTGCAGAGCGCTACCTGGACAAACCACTCTGCCCACAGAGTGCACAAAACCTTGCTGCTCATTTTGCGTGGCAAGAGTCGCCAGCAACTTTGCACAGGGGCTGCAAGCCTCCTGACTCGTTCCTCTGGATAAATACCACAAGCAGATAAGCTCCATTACAGAATCAAGTGGCTGCTTTATCTACAGGTTTCAACGATGTTTAACCTGAACAGTCACTGTCACACAACTGATTTTCTTTTCTTTAGGTTTGGTAACCTGGTGCCACTTTAGCACAGCAGACTTCTGACAGTGGGAGTAAAGATACCCTTTCTTTTCTAAATAGGTTATTTTAGCACTTTTCATTTGATAACATCCAAATGATACATAAATATTAACCTCTAAAAGTACCTACAAGTCCTGCAATATTAATGGTCCTGTTTCTTCAGGAGGCACAGAGAATTTAAAAGTTTTGGCGTGGGAAATAGAGAACTCATGGAGCAGTATTTGCATGATCTGGTTAACTTAGGTTCCACAAAAAATCCTTTGCAAGATCATCTGGTGTTTCCCCCATGGGTTTAAGTGAAAATATAGTGATTTTCATCAGAGATCCAAAACACAAAAGTCAACAGATCTACTGGGGTGCACAAATTGAAGGATGTACATGCATCACCCTATGCAAGGACAGAACTGCAAACTGCTTTCAAGAGTGTTTTGAGTACTCGCTACAAAACACATTCTTCTTCGCTCTGCAGTGGGGGAAAAAGAGGTATTGTCTATTAATTCATTAAATGATACATTTTAAGTTTAGGAATTTGTTATTGTGCAGTCTAATCTTGTGTATAACCAAGAATGCAGGACTTCTTTGTGTTAATTAATTAGTGTATCTGTTTAAAAAAACAAACAAACAATCCCAAACCCTCCCAGTTGTTTTAATTGGATGGCACAAAATGTCTTTCCTGACTTGAAAATGGAGGATCCCAAGAAGAACAAGCAAAACAAAATGCAATTGTTCTTGTTCCATTGTTGCAAGTTTTGGTGTTCTAGAAATGTTGGGCAGAACTGTGTTTAACATATTGTTTTCATAGACCGTGAAGGTTTCCACCTTTTGCACTAATTAAACATATAAATCCTACAAACTGTATCCAGGGTAACTGCAAACCCAGATTCCCAGTTTACATTTATGCCCTCTTTCCTGTTCCTGTAATGGGAAGGGACCAGGAAGGTGTGTGTACATCAGCCTCACCCTTCATCTGCAGCAGGATTATCATCTCCTCATTTCTGCTGTTATGTCAACAAACAAGGGCTTGCAACCGTGGCAAGGCCTGTTTCTGCTGCCCTGGTAGGACCTTAGTGAAACTGAGAATTAGGCTCCAAAGACACATCCCTTTGTTCTCACAGTTCAGTTATTTAAAGGAAAGGAGCAATACTCATCACGCTGGCAAGGAGCACAAAGCAAAACCAGTTATTCAAAAACTGAGAAAGATAAAGCAAAACATAACACACTCTATTAAGTTTTCCTCCTGTATTAATGGGAAGAGCATGGATGTTTTCATCATGCTGTGTACTGAGTTTGGCATAAGAGGATTAATCCATGCAAAACAATAGCTTTTCTTATAGAAGTTAAAGATGGAGTGGAGACAATTTTTTTGATTCTTTTTTTGTTCACACCACCTACTTTCATCATCTCTGTTGGACTGAAGTAGGAATAGAGGAATAGATGGAATGATAGAGGAATGCAGATAATGTGATTAAATTTTGGATCTTACCAGAGGTGAGGTTCACCTTGTGATGTAGAGGTGCCTGTCATTTAGGAAATCCGCAAAGACTTGACCCAAAGCCTTGGGAGGAAGTTGTTTTGGTTCAGATCCTAACTGAGAGCAGGGTTGTGCTTTAGTAATCAATCAAGAGGCTGCTGTTGCTGGGCTCAGGGTTGCAGTTGTGCCATCAACCCCGGAGGATCAGCTGCTCTGCTGCAAATTCGGGCTGGTACTGAGGGGGAGTGAGAGGCACAGTAAACACACAGAGTAGCAGTAAATGACAAGAGGCTGTGATATGTAACATTAGCCAGGCTCACTGTTTGCTTAGGTTGTGGAATGGTCTTTTAAATCAATCTTTTATTATCAGTGGAGCCTTAGCAGTGCACTTAAATGAGACAACAATGCAAGGACACAGAGACTTGGTGCAAAGCGAACATCCTGCTTTCTTTCCTAGCTCTGATTTTACAAGGAAAACTATAGATAGACCCAGGCCACAACATTCAGAAGGAAACTTTTTTAACATTTGGTGACCTTTGGAATTGGGCTCTGTTTTGATCCCCGTTTCTGCTGTATGGGTTCATCTCACCACCAGTCCTGATATACTGCATAAAAATAGCTGGGAATATGTCATGCCCTCCTACTTCTACCCTAATCTTTGTGGCAACAGTGAATTTACAACAGTTTTGTTTCATCTCTTCTCCTAAGTTAGTTATCCTTCTCCTAAATAAAGATTAGGATATCATCTGTAAACCACAGTGATATCACCTGTTAGTTGTTTCTTGTATTAAAACTATACATTCCTAAAATTCTTTATTTTTTAAAATTTATTTTCATTTTTTTAGAAGTTGGACAGTACGTGTGCCTGCTTTCAGAGGTGCTCCTGTGGGTTTTTAACATCTTTTGGAAAAAATGTGGATATTAGAATTGGACAGAGTATTCTAAAAGAAATTTTTCCACCAGTGTGAAATCTTACTGGTGTAAAATCTGTGTTAATCTTGTCTTACAGACCTGGTTTTGCTCAGTGTGCCCTTGTTTCAAGTGTTGTAGTTGTTGTTGCAGTTAAGTGTTTTTAAGTGTTGTTAGCTCTTTTTGTCAATGTATTTATTCTCTGTTTCTATAGTTCTATAAATGCACAAAGAGAAATTAGATGGGAAGTGTTGCCTCAAGCTGGGGGTTTTCTTTTGTAGGAAAACATTGTTACCAGATCTTTTATCAAGCCAAAGCTAATCGCCATGCTGGCTGCTTGAAACTGAGTAGAAATCTGAATACTGTCTTTTGCATTTTTAGCATTTCAGGTTAAGGAAGTAATAATTTTAATCCTTCTTATGCTCAGACTTTGCAGAGAAATGTGGAAGCCATGAGACCCTTGCTGTGCACATGCAGATATGCAAATTCTAAGCAGTGAGTGCATTGGCAAACTCCATCAAGCCCTCATGTGCATCTTCATGCATCTAAATATATGTACACTTATATATCCTTCAACACCGGACTATGCTATGAGATGATAATTATAGACCAGGTAATTTTTGGTAGTACATGTTTTTTAAAAAGCTTTTGGGAGAACTTGCTTTTCCAAGCCAGTGATGGGAGAAAAGGTTTAATTTCAACGTGTTGTCCAAAGCGTACAAACTCTTCAGTGGCTCAGTACATCTTGTCTCCTGGTCCAGAAAAAGACTGTTGTCAGCAGTGCAGTAATCAAACCAAGGTATGGGATTTTAACTCTTTATTTTTGGACTGCGAGAGGCAAACAGAGAGTCAAATAAGCCCACATAACCAGCTGGAGCAATCAGGTTTCTCCACTGTGCTAAGAGATACTAGATGGAATGCTGGTCCAGCCAGTGAACACTAAAGATCTTAACTGGAGCTGTCTGAGTCTACTGCAGGGGACAAAGCTGTAGAAAATGGATTTACATCCATTACAGAGTGAGGTGGGGAACAGATCTCTAACCTAAAAGTCAAGCAGGGCTTGTATTCAGCCTGGATTCAGAGCAGGGAGAAGCAGAACCACCAAAGGAACACTCGGAGCTGTAATACTCAGTTAAACCCACAGCTATGGTAGCACTGGACAATCACTAGTTAAAGGTAGTTAATTATTTAAGAAAAAAAAATCATGAAGTATAAAATATTCAAAATGCCTGTGCCTGATGCGTGCCATTGCCACAAAGGCATGTGCACCTGGGTTTTGAATTCTTGCCTGTTTATTACATTTTTCTTTTGAATTAAAGATATTTTAAAACTAATGATAAGATAATATTATTTGTGAAACATTAATAATAAACAAAATATGAGTGAGAAACTTTGCTATTTACTTCCTCCAGAGGGGGAATACGTCCGCTTTCTTTAAAGTGAAAATAATTTACAAGGCTTCTCAGCTCTTTCAGAAATGAATAACTTACTAAGTGTTGTGATAATTGTGCAGAGAACCCGTTACGGTAACACAGTGTAGCTACAAAGTGACTGGGAAATTGGTGCCTTGAGTCTGAAATTAGATGTTGCAGTTACCAGGCGTCATTCCAGATTAGCGGTACCTGTCTCGTGGGCAGCTCCGCGGGTGACTCACAGGGACCCACTGTTCCCCTCACTCAGGAGCTGGCCTGGCGTAGATGGCTTAACTTAGAAACAAAGATGAAATAAAAATCAGGCTCTGCTGAGCTGTTGAGCCCAGAGACAGGGTCTGCTGGAGAACTGGCTCGTTGGAAACCTCGGCAGAAAATAAAACCTGCCTCCTGCAAAAGCTTGGAGATGGTGTGAGGCAGCTCACATATCCAGTGATGATTCTCGAGTACCTGGCACTCGCCTGAACTCGCTGTCGACATCTGTACACCTGCTCTTAGCAGGCAGAAGGCAACATTTCTCTGACTGTACCTAAAAATGGCATTTCTCACAAAAAAGAAAAAAAAAAAAAAAAAGACTGTTAGTTGCGGTATCTTTGCCAAAACCCATTTACATGTTGGCTGCTTAAAGACCCATCTGCAGTGTCGATCGCCTGACACCAGTTCACTTCCTGTCCTAAATTGCTGAAAAATCCCAGTGCATAAACCGCTGGCGCTGTGTTTTTTTTGTCAAATCCATGACCTTCTTCCTCCCCACGCCTGCTCTGTGCACTGCTGTCTCACCTTCCTGTGGCCTGCCCTTCTGGGTGCCTGTGATAGAGCCGGGTTGGCTGAGACCTCAGGACCTGGCCCTGCAGTCACCAAAGCTGGCACTTCCCAGCTTCTCTGCTCGCCATGCCGTTTATGCTCACATTTCTGTCGTCATGATCTGAAGTCCTCACCCCTAATTGGGAACCTTTGCTGGGTATGCGTGAGTAATTCGAGTCACCTTGGGGAGCAGGACTATGTGGATGTGGAGGCACATGTTTTGAAGTGCACTGAGATTCTTCAGGGCTTAAGTTTTATAAATGACTGATATTATAAATCCTAACTGCCTGATGGCAGGCACTAGAGTGGAACATTTTGTCATCAGTGCTTATTATCTCAAGATTCTTAATTAGTTTCATTGATAATTTTGTCGCACTTGAATGTTTCGAAAGATTAAATATTTCAGTGCTTCTTTAGTGGCAAGTGTCTCCGTTGTGTACAGCAGGACATGGTGCTGATTGCAGACAGTCAGTGGTGCTCACTGTTCCTTTTGCAGCCCCTCGTGGGAGCTCCTCTCTGAGTGCTGAGGTTGGGTCTCATCATGGCCAGTTACAGAACCCTGAGGTGGGTGATTTAGGGGTACCAGAAGGGGGAACAGTGGAAATGCCTAGTTTTTCCTCTCAGCTTTGAACACAGTATTTTTCCTCCTCTGCCTAGTCCACCATTCAGGTGTCCCAGCTGAATGCACAGGAGTCGTTTGCCCTATTCCTGCAGAGAAAGATATTTCAGCTAGATGGGTTTCCCAGATTTAAAGAATTATACCTGGAGGAGGCTGCCTGCAGTTTTCTTTCCATCTCCTTCACACTTGTGCTGATGGCAGCAGGTTCCTGTGTCGTGGCTGTGGATCAGTGAGTCTCCCTTTTGCTTTTGCTGTGCACTTCCTCGACTCTTGCCTACCCTCCTGGCCAGGGTGAGATGTGCCTCAGCACCTGCTGGGGGCCAGGCAGATGTTTGTGAGGTGGATGTGCACACACACACATACACCCCCCCTCAGCCAGGAGAGCACAGGCCATGTGCAAAACCCTTGAAACACTAACCACAGCTTATTTCTAAGATAAAACCTGTCCTGAATTACAAGGATTTTCAGCACAGCATGTGGCATGTCTAGTTCATATAAAAGAAAAAAAAATTAAAACAAAGCACCAAAACCCTTTAAAATGCCATGTCTCATAACTGTTTACTTATTCCATAGGCCTGAATGCTGAATGTGTGTTGTAAATTGATGGTATAAATATTCTGTTTGCTTCACAAGACAATTTGGCTCTTTGCCTTGAGACTTGTAAGAAGATAATGTTTTTAACCTGTGGTTGGGTTGGTATATTCATATCATTACTTTAATCAGATTATTGTTTTCATATTTTTTTTCTTCTTTTTAGACCAAGTTGTAGGGGTTTTTATCAGACCCCTGTTTCTTGAATGTTTCCCATAGGTGGAATGTAATTAAGCTCCACTGGCATCTCCTCCTGCTGGGATTTAGGCTAGGGACAGATCTTTAGGAAGCATAAAAAAAATAATGTGAAACCTTGTTGGAAGGTTTTGCCAGAGAATTGGCTCTACTTCATTTAAAAGCTGATAGTTTTGAAAATCTGCCCTTTCTCATTTTATGAATTGCTTTCTAGAAATTGTTAATCAATCATTTAAACACTGTGGGGGTGGGGGGAGCCTGTGAATCTTTTGTAGCTCTCACTCTGCTCATGGGCTGAGAGTTCACATGTCAAGAAGCACTTTCTGTCTCAAACCCTGGCTTTTACTTAAAATAATTTAACAAGGAAGGCTGCACCCTGATGGTGTTGAGGATGGAAGGCTCTGAGAGCAATGGCAAGTGCAATGGATACTGGAACCCTCACCATGCTGGTGTGACAGCAACCTGTCCCCTGGGAAGCTCCCCTGGGAAGCTCCCCAGGCTGAGGATGTGGAGCAGCTCCTTTCCCAGCTGGGTCAGAGCTCGTTCCCCTCCACGCAGGCCTGTGAGCACAGCCTTGTGCTACTCCTGTCTAAGGGGCTAGTCCCACGTTGTACCTCGGCTCCCTCCAGCTGCAGAAATGAAATAAAATATGAGACCTACCTCTTAGTTCTAAGGGTATAAATATGGAATAACCTTGTCAGCTCAGGGGTTTACTGTGCTGTAACCAGGAGAATCTGTCCCCAGGTATTGCTTGACTAATGGCTATTGAAGGCAAAAGTGAAGTGATAAGAGTTTGGGATCAGTGCCTAGTGAGCTAATATCTATATTGCAAAACAAACTGTGGCATAAGTTGGACTGCCTTTGGTGATCCTCCTGCCTTAGGATTTCAAATGTTCTCTTTGGAATCAGGAAAAGACCTAAGGCTGGATATGAGGTATTTCTCGCCTGCCTGATACGATACTGCTTCCACTTTCTATATACTCTTGCAACAATGAAATGAGTCCTTACTTCTTGGTTGGCCAAGTCTGCTGCTTGGATGTTGATGTATGTGGTGGAGCAGATCTCTCATCCTGGTAGAAGAGAAGAATGTTGTGCTGCTCTCCTCACAGGGCAGAGACTGCAGTTGCGGAGACCCCAGGTGGAAAGTAAGTTGTCTTTTAGTAATTCTTTGGTAGGTGGTGATGAGAGAAGCAGTACTAAGAGATTTTTTAATACCAGTTAGGGAAAAGCATACAGCATGCAATGTAATGGCTGGGAACTGTAGTCAGTCAAAAGCATTTTTAGTGTTTTATGTGTTAATTCTACTAACTTGCTTTTTTGCACCATCTTTTTTTTATCTGTACCAATGGCTTTGGTATATCTGGGTGTGGATATACAGGTGATTACCACACTGCTGTACTGTAAACAGAGTAGAAGTCACCATGAAGTCATTGCTGTCCCTTCTTCCCTCTGTTATCTGTCCTCACTTCCAAGCTCAGTACCTCATTTATGCTCTCCTTTGTATTTTTGATCTCACCATGACCCTTCATCCATGAAGGTGCTGGGGTCTGATCTGCTCCCACTTTGGTGAGGAAGCTTTCCTTGTGTCAGTCACATGTGGCATCAGAGTGATTACATAGGAGAACAAGAAACAGAATAGGATGTTCCCCTAATTGCTGTGATCTGAAATCACACTCACTCCAGAGACCACACATAATTTACAAAAAGTAAGTACCCAAGTTCAATATGGATAAAACAGCCCGGTCTGTGCATCTGTTTGCTGCTATTAGGAGTATTAGTTTTCAAGAGCAATCCATTATACTGTGAAGTACCTTACTTTGTTAGACAAACAAGAAAACCCACACTTTTAATCTCCTGAAGCTTTTAATGGCATCACAGGATGCAGGTACTTGAGATACTGATACCTACAGCAGAGGGATGAAATGGCCTTAGTTTCTTCTTACTGCTGGCCTGAAACCAGCAAAAACAGAGCTGAGCCATTTTAAGAGGGTTTTGCCAGCAAGGACATTTTTTGTAAGCACATCAGGTGCATGCACTTGGGCAATAAAGGCTATAGAAGAGAGAGAGGTCTGTGCTTTGAGTGCTCTGGATTCTCTATAACTGTGTGTTAAATTCAAAATAGCAGTCTAAAGAGTACCTTCATCAGCAGAGACTGCTAAAGGGGAGAATAAAGTGCTGTGGGAATTAACTGAGGCTCTGTCACCTCAGAGATACAGTATGTGGGGGCCGGGGAGGCTTCAGCATCAGCTGCTAATGTACGGTAGGAGAAAGAGCAGCAGCAAGCCAGGGAGCTGCTGCCCACCTCTCTGTGTAGCCAGAGATAAATTGCTGCAGCAAAATTGTGAGCAGTGTCTTGTAAAGAAAACAGAGGAGCTGCTCAGAGGTTGAGGAAGATGAGATGTTTTTTAGGGCTGTCTGGAGCAGAGTGAGTTCAAGGTGTTCTGACATGTTCCAGCTGCAGCAAATGTACAAAATGGGGGCAAGCAGGCTCACCCACAGCCAGGCTATTATTATTATAATTTTATTATAAGTGGCTATACTTCATTAATTGTCTCTTTCTCTGCATACAGACTGTTTCTGTGGCGTGTGCACGGTGTGGGGATGTTTCTGTGCACACAAACTGGTGAAGCCAGTGTTTGCTGCCATGCTTCTGCTTCTTCTCTAACGATTGCTGTAAATTTGCCTCTTCCCTTTTTCAACTATGCAGCCAGAACTGAAATAAAGTGTTCTTTGTGAAGAGAATATTGAAGAGCAGAAGAGAAAAAAGAGGGCATGAGTGTGCTTAATAAAAAAAGATTCTCTGCACTATCGCAGGTGCAGTTGATGCTGTTAGGAGCAGTCACTCATCTCACTCCAAATAAATAGTAATGACTGTTTCCTGTGACTGTGCTGTGAATCATACTCAGTCCATGCAGGGGAGTAGAAAATAAAGCTGCATGCAATCCACACGAGATGATGGCTCTTGTAATATTCAGCAGTTGGGCCTGGTTAGAAGCGTTTCATTATCTCAGAATTAAGAGAGAGCTTCCTGCTGTTGCAGAAGCTTGTTTATTCTTCTGCCTTCCCTCCCTCCCCTCCCTCCCTTCTTTCTTTCTTTCTTTAACATCTATCCCCTCTTTCTTTCTCCCATCTCTGAAATGTTGGCTTAATGTTTCTGAGCAGAACTGCAAGGTCAAATTAGGGACAGTGGCCCTGGAAGTACATTAGTCGTTTTTAGCATGGTTTTTGGCTTAATAGGAGGGCGCTTGAATTTTCTTTTATCTTTTGCCCTCTCTGCTTCTTTTCTTAGCTTATACTCGAAATTTATCAGGAAGAAGCAGAAGAAGCCGACCTTCTTTCCCATTTCTTAGTGAACTACAGAGTTTTTCCTTATCCTTGGCTTGCTCCAAAGTTAATCAATGGAGTTCTGTCAATAAACTGCCTGTAGCAAATAGGTGCTCTGTGGGTGCAGGTCTGTTTGTGCTTAAGCTGGATGTTAGAGGTCAGCTAGCAAATGCATAATGAAACCAGTCAGATTCCCTCCTTGACTGGAGGGCTGAGCCAGAACTCCTTGCCTAGACCCTTCAAGAGGAGGCCAACAGCCAGAGCCTGCTGTTCAGGCTTCACCATCTCTGCAGAGTGGCAGTGTGGGGGGAGTAAATCTGTGTGAGGCTCATGTGAACCCTCATCATGAGCTGCCTTTGTAATTGGTGGGGAAGGACTACACTGCTTCAGAAGCTGTGGAGGATGAGGCACATACCAGTTCCCAAAATCACTGCATGTCCTATTTAGCACAAGCGTGGATAATGTGTCCCTGTGTGCTGTGCCTCACTGCAGTCAGTGTGTGATACACTTGTGTGTATCAGTTCCAGTCAGCAGAAGCACATGGCTGCACAGTGGAAGGTCCATCTCAAACCAGGTGTGATTTATAAAGCATCTTATCTCAACAAGAGCTCTGATTCAGGTTTTCACAACTGGATGATCACTTTGATTCCTTAGGGGTGAAGGAGGCCAAGCTGGGTTGTGTACCCCTCCAACAGGGCCCTGCAGATTCGACACTGAATGGGTGCAGCCAGGGTCTTTACAGAGTATCCTATTCCAGCTCATAGCTGGACTGATGGAGGGACCTGTGTGATGCTTCCTGGCTCCTCTCCAGCAAGTTCTGAAACTAGAGGAAAAGGTGTGCTACCTAAGGACGCTGACTTACATGGACAGTACCCTCCCGGAGGGTGAATCTGTGAATACTAATGAATTCATTAGACCTCCTAAAGCATCTCTGTTTCAGTAGTGTTTGCCTCAGCAGCAGTCAAGATGGTTAAAAGGCAATTGCAGCTACTGAAATACGTAGCAAAACTATTATCAGTAGATGTCATTTTTCGTAAATGTCAGTATGTAGATTTTTTATGGAGATATGGTGACAGGTAGTGAATAATTTAACATAAATTTACATAATATAGTGCAGCTGTTAATTTATGGCCATATTAGACTACAAGGTTATGTATCTAATGGCTTTTGGTCTCCTCTTTTTTTTCTTTTTTTAAAGTTAAAACTTTCCCTAAATTGTCCCACTTTACTCATAATTCATGAGACACCTGTCTTCCCTCCCTCGTGCCATACAGAAGGCTGTGCATGTCATACCCTTTTTGCAGCCATGTGATTCACAGCAAACTCATTCCCATCTCCCAACCTCAATAATTTCAATTCAGTGTATCCCTGTTTTTATTCAAAGCAGGCCTGTGAGGGTCAAGAAGTGCTGTTGCTTCTGGTTGACTTGTATTCCTCAAGGCTGAGCCCTTGGATGTAGCCAGAGGCAGGCTTTGCTTCCCCTTGTTTGAAAAGCTGGAGATGTGCAGCCAAAGCTAACTGCTCCGCAGGTCAAGGTCTCCACCTGCCTTCCCTTTCCAAAACAGTCAGAGGAGCTGGCTTCCACTCAGTGCTTGGCATCTGCAATTGAGGATAGATTTTTTTCCAAACATTTGCTTGGTGGCTTTCCATGGTACAAATATTGGCCTAAATTTTACAGAGGTGTCCATGCAGGATGATAGTACAGAGGTGAGGCTTTGTACTGGGTTTGTGTGACAAAGTTGTGGTAGTGGGGGGGACTACAGGGGTGGCGTCTGTAAGAAGCTGCTGGAAGCTCCCCCCATCTACAACAGAACCAACGTTAGCTGGCTCCAAGATGGATCCAGTGCTGGCCAAGGCTGAATCCATTAGTAATGGTGGTACTGCCTTGGATAACAGAGTTAAGAAGGGGGGGAAAGAAAGCCTGTGCAATAGAAGCAGCAGTCAGACAAAAAGAGTGAGAACATGGACAGAAACAGCTCTGCAGACACACAGGTCAACAAAGAATGAGAGAGGAGGTGTCCAGGCACCAGAGCAGAGACTTCCCTGCAGCCTGTGGTGAAGATGATGGTGAGGTAGCTGTGTCCCTGCAGCCTGTGGAAGTCCATGGGGGAGCAGACACCCACCTGCAGCCTGTGGAAGACCCCACGCCAGAGCGGGTAGATGTGCCCGAAGGAGGCTGTGACTCTGTGGAAGGCCTGAACTGGAGCAGGCTCCTGGCAGGACCTGTGGATCTGTGCAGAGAGGAGCCCAGGCTGGAGCAGGTCTGCTGGCAGGACTTGTGACCCTGCAAGGGATCCACGCTGGAACAATCTGTTCCTGAAGCACTGCACCCCATGGACAGAACCAGTGTTGGAGCAGTTCATGAAGAACTGCAGCCTGTGGGAAGGACTCACGTTGGAGAATTTCATGTAGAATTGTCTCCTGTGGGAGGGACCCCATGCTGGAGCAGGGGAAGAGTGTGAGGAGTCCTTCCCCTGAGGAGAAAGGAGCAGGAGAAACGTGTGATGAACCAGCTGTAGCCCCCCTTCCTTGTCCCCCTGCACTGCTGGGAAGGAGGTGGAGGTAGGGAACTCCGGGGTATTGAGCCCAGGAAGAAGGGAGGAATGGGGGAAGGTGTTTTTAAAGTTTGGTTTCACTTCTCATTATCCTACACTGATTTGATTAGTATTAAATTCAATTAATCTTCCCAAGTTGAATCTGCTTTGCCTGTGATGGTAATTGCTGAGTGATTCCCCTGTCCTTATCTTGACCCAAAAGCCTTTCATTTTATTTCCCCCCCCATCTAATGGAAGAGGGGAGTGATAGAGAAGCTTTGGGTGGGCACCTGGCATCCAGAGGGGCTTAAGCCACCAGAGGCTTGAATCTAGAGGGGTTGTCAGGGCATAAGTGGTGGCAGGGCCTCTTGGAGTACTTGATCTCTGAATCAAGTATTAAATGGACCGTGCTGCTGATTCCAAGCTGGCCTGAAGCTCCATCCTGCTGCCGTTTTACCCAGGTGATGTCCAGCTTGTGGGGCAGAGCAAGAAAGATATGTGCCTCTGAAAGTTTTCCCCATTTAGGCACTCGAATGAGACTCAGGCTTTCAGGAGAGCTGTGTGATACCAGTTCACCCAGCTGCTTGTATTGCAGATCTTTGGCTGCCCCTTGCAGGACATCTAGGTGGGAGGTGAGCTCTCTTTGGAAACCTTCTGCAGAAATCAAACCCCCTGAACGCCCAGGGCAAACGTGGATCGTAGTACAAACATACAACTCTATACTGAGGAATTAGGATTAGGAGTCAGTGTTCCTAACTAGAGCAGACGTCCTTCTTGTGAGGCAAGTTAACTTTCCATCCAATTTATTGTGAATATTACTTGAAATATTTAAAAAATGTTCAGCTACAGCTTTCCTCCCCTCCACACACCGCCAGATGGACATAAGGAAGCATGATTCATATCCAGAAGATAGGTTAGCACCAATGTGTATTAGAATAAGGTTAAAGTGTGGGCAGTTTTACTCATAAACTTTTGTAGAAGGTAATTGGGGCAAAGGGGGGATATTTGTCCTTTTGTCCAGGGTAATGGAGGGAAGGGGTTTTTTTGTTTTCTGCAGAGAATAATAATAATCAGCTTTTTTTTTTTTCAGATGTTGTACAATGTGTCCAGTTGCACACCCCCTCTAGAACAGTGGCATACACCCTTTCTTATTTGGAAGCCTGTGTAGTCCTGGAGGTGGGGGAAAAACCTGATTGTTCCATTTCAGCCTTGTTCCTGCCTTCATCATTGTGTCCTTCTGGAGGCTTTTGGGAATTGGAAAATCCTGTGCCATTGACCTCAGGGACTATGTCAATTCTGTATGGAATCACAAAAAAAGTAATCTCCTTTGCCAAGGCAGGTAAAGCCCTAAGAGCAGCGTGACCACTGTTTGTTTTTCTGTACGGCACTGTGGGAAAGGGTTGGTGTTTAAAAAGCAAGTAAGAGAAGGGTAATCGTGCTCTACTGTGTTACAGAGGAGGGGAAAGCAAAGGAAGCATTTTGTTACATAACAACAGGGTAGTTCATGTTCTCTAAAGTGAAATATTGTTCCTTTAGTTTCAAATTTCCAGCAGACACTGACTTCTTATCTCCGCTCTTCCAACCAAGAAGCAAGTTGCCCCGTTTTGCCACAGTGGTTTTCCATATGCTTTGTTTCCTCATGAAATATGAAGCATCATGTGCTCTGTTACCTCTCAGAGTCTGAAATATTGCACCCATGGCTGTCCCCCAGGCTCTGTGCAGAGGTAAATTGTGCCAGTGGAACTCCAGAGACCTTCTCTTGGAGCTCACCACAGTGTAGTGACAGCAAAGGAATGTCTATTGGCCTCTCTAGGAAAGGGTCTCAGTTAAATCCTCAGTATGTTCCTAATTGCTCCATCTTGCTGTCCCACCTCTGGTTTGAGCTTCTCATCATGGCCAGATAGCAGAGAGAGCTGTGGTTAAACAAGATATCCCTGCCCCCCATGCCCGCTGTGTTTCCAAAACTCCCGCTTCAATAATGTATTAGCTTGATTCATAGAAAAGCAGTGGACCAAATGCCTGCCTCTCTTCTCATGTTTCCACAAGCCTTCCAGGAATGAAAAGAATTAGCACACAGACAGCCGATTTCCCTAGCACCCCACAGAGCTGTATTTAGTGTGGCCTTAACCTAGACTGGATTCCCACTGGACACCATACAAATGTTTAATAATTAATGTCTCTTTTGAAAAAATCAAAGAGGGTGAAAAGAGGTTATCTATCCCAGTGATTCTTAACTGAGGGATGGCAATGGATTGAAGAAGCCTAAATTCTTCCTACCCTCTAATATGTCTTGTCAGGAACAGTAAACAAGCCCCACATTTTTGGTACAGTGTTGCTCAGTGTTCCTGGAGCACTAATGGGAATGTGAAGTATAAGACATCTATGAGTCACTGTGGTTCTCATTCAAGTCAAAAGCATAAATAGCACTTCTCATATATCCATGCTGTGTCAGTCAAAGACGCTGCATTTCCTTTCCCCTCTGCCTCTAATAAACATCCGCCGACCTTAAGCTGCTATATACAGGAAACAGCCTGTTGGTTATTGTGTAAAACTGATAAGGTCCCCTGGGATGCTTTATCTGTCTCTGTTGTGTGTATAAATTTAGCCTCAGTCATTGTAGGTTTTGTTCTTTTACCCTTTTTCCTCTCCTCCTTTTTTAATGCCTGCTAAGTAAACATGGCATTGTGGATAAGGGGATAAAGTAATTATCTAGCATAATAAGATCAACACCCGGAGACTTAAGATTCCATCAATACACTTTGCCTTTCTGTTCTTTTGCCTGCATTTTTCTTGTAAATAATGGGTTTCTCTGTTTTGAAATGTATACCTGTTATTTGTTACAGTACCCTACCCACACCCCCATTTCATGCAATTGTAAACTGCAGCAGACCAGAGTGCCTGTCACTATGATTTTGCTCAGAGACATGATGGTATTTACAGCAATGCTGTATTTCCTCTCCATTTATGGCAAGTTATGGAGGTTTCTTGCTCGGCACAGTGCTGTGAGATGGTAGCCAGAATTATCTTTTAATGTAATGCTCTCAGGAGGTTGGGTTCTTGAAGATGTAGAGCAATTAACACTCTTAATGCTTCCAGTGCTGGTTAAGGGTTCGGTGTTGGGAGGGTGGAGCTGAGGTTTGCATTTGTTGTTTTATATTTAAGAGACTCCTATCTTTCATTCCTTATTATTGGTACACAAGCCAAAAATATGACCAGTGGTGTTTCAAAGGTAGCTCGAACTTCTGGGTGTGATCTGTGTGGTACAGCACTATTGTTCCTTACTTTTGCCTGCAGTGTGCTCCATATTGAAAACACATTGGAGAGCTGAAGGATGTGTCTGGATGCAGTAATCCTTTCTTACTCTGCAGTCTGTTGGGGGCTGTTTGAATTGAGTTTTCCTGAGGTGACTCAAGTTCTTTTTAAGATTCACTTACAGCCTTCTGCTATCACTCATCTTCCATTCAGGAGCTGGTGAGCCTGATGCCCTGGAGTATGTCTTTTGTGTAATTCCTTCTTATGCAGCTCTGAGGTAAGCACATCAGGGTGCATTTTATGCTCAGCTTATAAAAGTACAACTATTTTGGCGGGGTGCTGGACAGAGGAGATTCAGGCCAGACATTTTACCAGCTACTTCTTAAAAGCTGAAGTGGTAGCTGGGGAGACAAACAGGCATTCATGCCTTGAAAAATCCCCTGCAATGTCCCAGTCTAGCTCTCATTAGTTACACACCCTGTGCGTGTGGTGGAGTGGCTGCAGCATAACCGAGAGAAAGGGTTTGTTTAGCTTTTGGTTAGCTGTGTGACCGTGGTCCAGACAACAGGACACGTTAGTTACCTGAGCACTGCTCTAGTTACTCAGGTGAATTTCAGTTCTCACTGACCTTTCTGCTTCTGGTGTGGTTTCCATTACTCTTAGCTGACTCAAAGCTGCCTCAGCAGGTACATCCACAACAGAAGTGGTCTTAACTGCATATAGACTTTAAGGAGCTTGGTGTGGTTTTCAGAACAAAGGGGATGGGATCAAAAAATCTTTTAAAATTGTAAGCTAAAAAACCCCCAAAGCATCCTTTTGGCACCTTTCCTTATTTCAGCTTCCCCAGGGCAAAGGCTACACCTTCTTTAATATTGAGAGACTTAGGAAATCTGGCTGAAAACAGGATCTTCAGGAAAAAAACAGATAAAGTCTTCACAGCACTGCTGCTTCACAAATTTCCCCAGCAAGGTGGTACTTGCATTTGGGCTTGCAAGGCAGTTGCTGGAGATTTTCCATAATGTTTGGATGAGGAATTTGTCCAAGCCAGCCAGGGGTGAGGATCTTGCCCTGCTTTCTTCAAAGATGATTTTGTCATGAGTGGTACATAAAAATGCATTAGCACTTTCTGTCAGTAATGAACTTCCTTGTTCATTAGGTTAACGTTGGCTGCTGTCACTAGTAAGTACATTTTAATGAGGAAGAGAGCATTCTGAAATGGTGGAAACCTGGCACTCTTGGGTCTAATTCACAGCTCACTGCAGTCGGTGAACAGATAGACTCCCATTGAATTCAGGTCCCATTCAGAGCAAGGGCAATTTACCCTGGCTGAGGACCTGCCCCTGCTTTCCCCAGTGGCTACTCAAGTGTGAAGTGCAGCTGCTGCTGGCAGGGTTTTTTTCTTCCATTTTCAGTTCTCAATCCATTCAGCATTATTTTTAAGGCAACAACACAGCAACTGAAGTTTTGTTCTACCTCCCCAAATTAAATAATTCTCTTACATCATTTACTTCCACTTGCTGGTTTGCTTTCATTTGACCTGCTAACCATGTCACACAGCATTAGCTTTGTAAATGCTGTCATGGACTTAGTTTGAAGGTTTGTGCCAGGTCAGTTGTAATTCCCTGTTTTTCTCTTGTGTGCCAGAACAAGCAGAGAAATGTATATCATGGGTGCGAGCCCAAGTAAAATGAACTTTGATAATTTAAAGTGCTGGTAAAATAAGTGACCAGGTTCTTGGCTACTGTCATATTTAAAATCTATTCTTTTGCTTGTAAGTCCCCCAAACTTTCTTTGTACTCCTGTTTCTGGTGTTTCTGGTTTAAAAAATACATATTTTTACAGAACGAGCAAAACAGACTTTCACAGTAAATAGTACTGTGTAAAAATTCCACTTGTTGCTTTGTGGAAAAATTATGAATGTGTTTTAAAAAGCCCCTTCTTCATTATTTCCTTCTCTTCTTAAATAACAATTGTACTTATTTTCATACAAGCCTTCTTTTCCTGCGTGGTACATTTTAATAATTTACACATCCCTGCTGCATGGGAACCAGAGAGCAAAGCAGACTTCCTGAGGGAATGTCGCTGCAATCCTTATTCCTGTGATTATTGCTACAGTACCACTGAGAATTTCTACCCTAGATCTGGATTTTATTGTAGCATATGATGTTCAAAAAACCTAATAGGACACAGATCCATAAAAGCTTATAGTGTGTACTTAAACTGACAAAACAATGTGGATTTAAGATTGTATATTGCTGTTAGAGATGTTGACTCTTTTCCTACTACAGGAAAAGAGGATGGGTGGGCCGTTGCTCTGCAGTAAAGCAACGCTGAACTGATTAGGACCCTCAACTAATACTCAGATTTCCAGTGTGCCTTTTGTGGTATTAGAGTTTGGATGTTTCTTAGGGTCACCCTCCAAGCTTCTGACTGTGGTCATGTATTTCTTTAGGTGCACTTGAGCTGAGTGCAGGACAGCAGCAGTTCATCAACCAACCTTTTCCCTGCACCGCAGTTTGCATTCCCTTCAGACCTGCAAGCCCACATAGCTGCCCCCTCACACACCTCAGTCAAAATGACCCTATTTAGCATGAAGGAGTTTTAATTTAGTGTGAGACTTCATCATAAAGCTGCAGGGATTTTGGACTGAGTGCGTGGAGAGCAGATGTGCTGTCAGCTTCTGAGGGGCTGGTAGATGGACAGACTCAAGGGTGGTGATGGGTGATGGAAGCAGTGAGTCCATCCCCCTCAGATGCACACAAAATGCACACTGTGCAGCCATGCAATGACCTGCCCAATGTTCTACCACAGGGCAGCACTGCCTCACAAAGCTGCCTCCAGTGGCTGCCGTGGTGCACCCGTGGGAGCGTGGGCTGCTGAAGTGAGTCCACTGCTCATCCTGAGTAGATTCGGGAAGTTTAAGAAGGGATGAAGGGAAGGGAAATTACAATCTTAGATTTAAGAACCCAGGAAGAACACGTGGGTCATCATAGCATGTGCCATCACAAGGAAGCAGACACTCGGAATCTCATTTGAAAGGATCCACAAAGCTCCTTCTCCACACAGCACCAACATATTGTGGATCATAGATGTCCCAGGCCTTCATAAACAACTAGAAACCTCTGTTAAAACATCACTAGCTGCAATTATAATGTATCACAGGAAGAAAGGAAAAGAGATCAAGATCTCAAGTCCTGGCAGTAGCAGGGCATTTGTTAAGTAAAACTCATCTTTAATGATCAAAGCTGTTATTAGTACATTGGTGAGTGCAGATATCTTTTTAATGGTTTTCATTTTCACATTAACCTTTAAATAGTGAGTGAAATCTTTCTAAACTAGAGAGAGAAATTATATATTCACAGCTTACCAAGTCAGTGGAAGTCATAAAAAGAGGACCTTTTCCGAATGCTAATTTTTCTGAAAATTTAATTTCCAGGATGCTCCCATTAGGCAATGGTTGAATTTGCCATCACACAATCCAAAGTCACTTCCCCAAAGCCATCAGTTTATGCAAGGTTTCCCTTGGATTCCCATCAACAGCTGCTGCAAAGGATTCTTGCTTAACTCTCCAGGCTCATGTGTTTTTTTGGTTGCTCTTTTAGTACAGCCTTGACCTCCAAGGTCTTCACATAGGAACAGTGCACCTCACAGTTGGGATATGTTTTCCTTAAGGATATTATATTGTGGCTCTTTTATATGAGTGGATTGAACTTAATTTAGGGGGAGCAGGAGTAGAATGAAAGGGAAGTTTCAGTTTCCTAAGGGAAAATGAAGTGAACTGTATAATCTTAACGGTTTGTTTTAACTCTTACCACAATATCTGGCTTTCTCTAAAGAAAGTCCTTTGTCTGCTGGCAGTGACTGCAGAGTGGTTTATAACTTTCCATGCTTTATCTTTGTGCCCTAGGAGCAGTGGTACATTTAGGCAGTGCTGTAGGCAAAACCTTTTATGTTGTGGTGGGCAGTGTTTTCTCCTTTAAAAATGTCAAGCTTAATACAGTGATGCAAAGGAGCAGGGCCTCCATTAACCCTCCCCAACAAGGAATGATCCCAAGATCCTTCTAGTTCTTTATTAGAGCAGTGGGGTTTCCCCATAAGGCATCATTTGTTATATTACTTCCACCTTGTAAATTTCTTTTTTTTTTTCCCTCTTTTTTTTTTTTGAATTATGCTCTGGGGAGGCAAGGGGAGGGAAGGGACAAGGTATGCCTCTGAATTGGTATTTGGGGGGGTGAGGGGAAGAAAGGAGCATGGTGAAATACTTTCCATCCAAATGTAGGGAATAGAGCAGGTTCAAGAAGGAGAAATTGTCCTGCAGAACAAAAGAATTTTAAGAGAGATTTTGAGTCAACTGCATCAGGGTTATTTATTCAGCCAGATTAAGTGCTTCTCTGGAAACCTATTCTGTTCACACCTTTATTTTCCTTGTAGTTGATCCTCTCTTATATTCTTGGGAGGAATCTCATCACTCGTTTCATTCTACAGACAGAAAGCCAGTGATGCTTCGTGCTAAACAAATGGGCTGCTTTGGCATCAGTGGTGAGATCTGTGGTGATGAATCTGGCATTCCTCTTCCCTCTTATGAAAACACGCTGAGGCTGTCAGGCTGCTCAAGGACTACTAAGACTGAGGAGACCGATTATCATGCCAAAATGAAGGAATAGATGTCTTAAGAAAAATAATGCATATAGCATCTGTAAGCCTGAAAGCATTTCTGAACAGCTTCTTTAGCCAGTGTCAGAGTCCCTTCATACCTCCTTTTGCAAGCAGAAATGAAAGCAACAGGGATAAAACCTAGCCAGGGTTTTAGCAACATCTGTCTTCATAAGATGTTGACATGTATAAACATGGTCACTTCCTTTTTCCCTTCCTGGATACTATTAATGTAGATGTGGTACTGTGATGTAATGTCATATAAATCAATCCTTATGCATCCATTGTTGATCGATTAGATGACAACTGTTAACTATTTTTCTGGTATTTTTCCATTGATCCCACAATTTCAGCATCCAAGTTCCTTATGAAGTGTAAGTAATCTCAGTGACCTCTACAAATGCCCAGTTAAATTGATTTTTTTCTGTATGTGTCACTGGTTCCAAAGGAGCTATGCTGATTTGCACCACGTGAAACTGTGTCCCAAAGCCTCAGGCTCAGAGGGTTCACAATGGAGAGGGATGTGTTGCCCAGAGGCAGAGGACTACCATCTTTGCTGAGGCAGGCTTTGATTTTAATGTATTAGGAAGGCTTTTGAGATCTTTTAACCACTTTTAAAAGTCAGTGTTGAAATCATGAAGTTTAACAGTGCATATTCTTTATTTCTTCATTGTCATTGAAAATAATGAATACTGGATCTTTAAAATCCTGTTAAGGCAGGTAAATTGTAATTAATCATGAGCCATTCATCAATAACTAATTATTGAATTACATTAAAGATAATCTTGTTTTCAGTGAATATCAATCATTAAATGAACAATTATTTATTTCTAATTCGTAAGATCAACACTATTACTTCCGTAATTGCAAGGGTCATGAAATGGCCACAGCATAATAAAGCATACCTGCCCTATAACCTCCATATTAAATCAGAATGTCACATTGACAGATACTGTGGCATTGCAAATAAGTCACCTTTTGCAGCCACCTTTTTCCAATTGAAACAGCTGGGATTAAATGAGAAATAAATACTGTCTGTGTCCTAGTTAAGCCTGTTTGGAAAAGTCTAAAGAAGCAAACTATTAGTTAGCAGACTGATAATTACAGATGTTTAAAAATAGATACTCAGCTATTTATGCTGTCTGAAGTATTAATAACTTTATTTACCTTTGGAATAAAGCTCAGCTGTGAGAGCCAACCCCCTGTGACATTTCCCTGTGGTAGCAGAGGTGGCTCTAATATTTTTAACTAGTGAAGATTTCACCAGCAAATTTGGTGGCAGATCTTGTGCTTACATGCATGCACAAATAAAGCGATGGAGGTCTGAGAGAGCATTATTGTGCAAAACAAAAACATGCAGCTTATTCATTCATTGTATTATTCATTCATTAATACGCAAATATTTTAAACAAGATGAGAAGACTTTGTTGTAATACGCTGGCAAACAGAAAAAAAAGAAAGCCTTGTAAAGGACCTTGTAAAGTTTTGCAATGTGCCATGTTCACACTCAGCCCGTGGTGCCATGTGTTGTCTTCATGAGCTTGGAAGTGGTCAGGGAAAACCCTGCTGCAGGCTGCTCTGCAGGTCCTGCATCGTTCCCACTGTTGGGGTGCCAGGCTGGATGTTACCAGAGGCACTGTATCCCCCTCAGGGGGAAAATGGGGCTTGCAAAGATTTTACGGAAGGTTGTAAAGTTCTGGTGGGGTTGGACCTCACCTTGCTAAAGATAGGAGCCCACTCCATGGTGGGAGTAAGAAAAAGGATGAATTCATGCAGGATTATCAGCATTTAATAATCTGGAGGCTCAGGAGTTCATTCAGGTGAGAGGAACTTGCAGGTCAGGCAGGTCTGAACCCCCAGAGCTCTTTTCCAGCTGTTTGGTGCCCACAGTAGCAACCCCAGCGGCACAGACTCAAATGGCCTCAAATGTCATCTGTTCAAAGGCTGGTGCCAGTGATCTTTTAATTCCTCTGTGAAATTGAAGTAGACATACCCATCAATGCCTGGCTTTGCTGCTTCAGCAAGGCAAGCTGTTTATATTATTAAAAGTTGGGTATTTGAATTTGCAAAAGCAGTTTTTCCCTGTCTCATTCAATCTTTCTGCTGGAGCAGTTTTGGTCACTGAGCAGGGTCTATGTTTGTTGTTGATAGTTTGCTCATGGAGAAGGATGAGGGAGCAGAGGAAAGGGAGGGCTGACCCTTTTGCATCCACAATCCCCATCACTCCAAACTGCTTTAAGCACAAATAGCCAGATGCTACGTGGAGCAGCGCTGTGCTTTCCAGGAGCCATCCAGGACTGGTGTGCAGCACACTCCCCGCTCTGCTTGAGGGCACTTGCATGACTGGGGGAATTCCAACCCACCATTTGGGTTTGAACTATCAGAGCCAGCGGGCTCAGCAGCAACATAACCATGGACAAAAACAGGGCTGGGAGGAAGTAGCTTCTTCTGTCCATTATGCTGTCTGTTTTCCAGATGAGATGAGATTTATCACACTGTTAATGAGGACTTAGTGCTTTCTCTGGGCCATGCTGCTGTAGTGGCAGGGGTTTGTCCTGGCCCCAGGTCCAGAGGGTGCCTCTGCATCCAACACTGGATGCATATCCACTCAGATTGTTGAATTAAATTCACAGGTCTGCTTTCTCGCTCCCTGAACTAGTCAGAGCTAAAGCTCGCACAGGAAGAGCCCAGGTGGTTTGCTGTGGGGAAAGACTGCTTGGCAGGACTGCAGCTGTCCCTTGACTGACCTGGGGACAGTCCCAGAGACCTCTGGCTGGAGGCCCATCACACCCAGCCCTTCCTCCTGGCAGGAGGGAGGTGCCAGCAATGACCTTGAGTGGGAGCTTGCATGCAGCTCTGGCTGTGAGTTCCTGGCAGTCAAACTCTGACTGTATGGCTCCAGTGGGAAGAGTGTAAGATTTCGGGGGGAATAAACCCCTGCGTCTCGACTTTCTAGAGTGTGTAAGAAGTCATGTAGCTGTAAAGTTAATGATTGCTGAGACATCCCTTAGCTCTCTTCTCTGTCTGATGCATGCCACTTTGGTGCTGTTGGTGTATCAAAGAACAACAAGGGCTTTGTTTGTTAGATTGATATAGCAGCATGTATTTTAACTGCTTAATCAACAGTACTGCTCCAGAAGCTGTAATAAGCTTGTCCTAGTAGCTGCACCCAGGTGGCATCTAAGTGATTAATCCTGAAAAATAGAGATGGTTGCCCAGCAGAGTGGCAAGCCAGAAAGCAGACCCACCATTTCCTGGCTTAGTTGTAGGAAGTAAGAGCTGGAGTGGGTGACAGAGGCATCTTCAGAGTCAGGAGAAGATGTGGGCCACGCTTTTTGTGCATGACTGCCGCTCTTACCCTGTGCCAGCTGGCACTGGGATCATCTGCAGAAGCATATGTTTGACCAGCCCTCCTGCCAGGGGAAGGTGGTACCTTGGGCCTGGTTTAAGGGGAACGAGTCAGGGAAGAGCACAGTGAGCAATACAGTAATTTCCTTTGTCAGGTATTTTTTAGTAAACTCTATGCTGAAAATATTACCTTTTCATTCAACTTTGGCATGCCCTCAGGCCTGTCCATGTCATCCATGATCATAGAATCACAGAATAGTTTAGGTTGGAAAAAACCTGTAAGATCATCGAGTCCACCTGTAACCCTAACGCTGCCAAGTCTACCACTAAGCCATGTCCCTAAGTGCATCTTTTAAACACCTCCGTGGATGCTGACTCGACCTCTTCCATGGGCAGCCTGGTCCAATGCTTGGTTTTCTCAGAAGGACCACAGGGAGCATGCTGAGAGTTGTGCTGAGAGTCATGGTGTTCCCCCGCCTCTGAACAGAGAGGGGAAGGGAAGTGGTAGTTGGCTAATGTTACTTGAACTCCTTCTTTCTTTCTTAACTTCTGACTTGCTCTAAGACCACAGGCTGTTCATGTGGTAAATGGAGCATGCTTATATTTATCTTAATGGGTGTTTGAGATTCTCAGATAAAGGGCATTAGGGAAGAGAACACATTATTATAATTTTAGTATATCTCCTACTTTTTCATGACATTATGGAAAGTTCGTGGTAGTATTTCAGCATCAGCCTACACAAATAGTATTTAGCAGTGGTATTTTCAGTCACAGGTGCCTAAAATTAGTCCCCTAACTCTATATTTAGGCAGCTAAATAGATGCTTAAGTTTGTTAAAGGGACCAACCACCAGCAATCTCCACCAATGTGAATGAGAGCTTTACACGCTCAGTGCCTTTAACACACGCACAAAAAATGTTTATGAGAGCAGTACCAATCTGGCATCTCATTCAAAGTTTGAATTTGGTATGTCATAGCTGATTTTGCATTCAGCATCCAACTGCAAAGAAACAATAGCTGAGTGTCAATGCAGTTTACGCAGTTATCAAAGACAGTTGGTGCCTCTTTGGGGCTTCTGCTTAAATCATCCACTCCAGGAAATACAATTCGCATGTTTAGCAGTCTTAATGTAAAAAATACTGTGTATTTTTGAATTAAGTCAGGCCCTGAAGTGTTTTCTGATTCTAGTATCACTTATCTTCCCCATCAAGGTGCACAGCAGAGAGGGCAGCCAGGCTGTTATTGCTTTTACTGTATTCTAAACACGCACAGGCGTACACACACATCTGTATCTTCAAAATCTGCCAAAAGTATTTGTTGTTGTCTCTAAGAAGGAGTAATGCTCTCCTACAATGTGCAATTTATAGGCACTAGTTTTTGCTGCTTCTTATTATAAAAACAATTCATCTCATTGCAGAATGTGTGCTTAATTATAATTTGCTAATGCCCTTGAGTTTTTTAAAGTCAAATTTATTGCTCAACTGTACTGTAGCCAATATAATCTGGTGACAAAGCAAGGGAATTAGCTTAAGGAACTGATTTTTCCAGCACTGAATTTGTGATCTGTGACCTTATGCAAAACATTTTACCTTTTTCATGAGTCAGCTTCCCCATCTGTTTTTTAAAAAATGGCTGGAGATTACTAGGTGAAAGGTGCCATATTTTTATTTTGTTAAGCACCAGAGCACAGGATACATTCAGCACATTATTTATAATGTACATCTCTGCATTTGAAACACCTCATCATATTTACACTTTTAAGTTGGCTTTATTTCTGCCAACGTTGCTAAACATAAGCCACCCACACAGATTAAGGACACTGATGTTCATAGTAGTCAATTCAACCTAAACTTCGAGCTATAACCAGTCAGCACTGCCAGCGGTCTTGGGGTTCCATCACAACAAAGCAGTGTGGAGAGTGAAACCCATTTTTCTCTTGGCTTCTGGTCCACACCAAACGGACACGAGCCTGTTCGTGCAGGGTCTGAGGCACATGGGCTGTGCCCACTTGGAGTGTGGGTCTTGTCTCTGCTCCTCATCAGCTCCAATGACCCTTTATCTGCTGTGCCAAGGGAAAAGAAAAGATGGGGATGCTGTGCACAATAGAAAGGAGAGAGGTCAGCTTTTTCCTCGGAAGGAAGCTCCCGTGAGCTTTCTCTAGTTTGTGGCAACTCCAAGAAGCGTGCTAACAAATCGGCCCTGCTGCTTCTGCCGCGGAGGGCTGTGGATGTCATGTCAGTGCCTGCTTTCAGAGCAGCCCCAGGGGCGTTTGAGCAAACATTTTCTCCAACTGTTGACATCTTGGTGGCTTCAGAAAGCTGGCCCCCTGTGGCTCATAATGGGATGGTGGCTGGATGAGATGGAGCAGGGCGTTTAAGCAAACCACTGTTGCTTTTCAGTTCTTGCTTGCGTTCCTGCTTAGCTGTGTATGTATCATATCACATCACGCATCTACATCCTGTGAGGCATTCGTAGTTGATAGAAAAATATCTTTGATGGGAGTGTGCAAAGAAATTCCACTATTTTTTAAGCAAAACGGCTCCGAAAACTTTGTTTTGCTGCCTGCAGCATGGAGATGTTTTCTTTTACTGCTACAATATGAGTACCACTGGGAGAACAGTGTATGCCCCAGGGGTACGCATAAACTCCTGACCCTGCTTAAACTGTGTGGCACACAACACCGGGCACATGGCAGCAGCATTTGTGTGCTCGGCACTGCCGTCCCAAACCCTGTGTAGTGACACATCCTTCACATCCAGCTGACCACGGGTCCAGCACTAATGTTGCAATCACTGGTCCTGATCGCTTCCTGACAAATAGCAAACACAGCCTGTCCTCCCTAAAAACAGAGACCTTTCTCACTGCACTGTAATCCCAGTGCCAGCACCAGAACCATACCTCTCCACAGTCACTTCAAGCCAAAAAAAAATTTTTCTCCTACTTTCTTTCTGGCATAAAGCAGAGTTTGGGAAATCTATTAGGGCTATTAATTTTGTTTCAGGGAGCGCAGGGGTGCTAGTGTTTTATTAACACAGTAGCTCTGCTCAATGGCAACATCTGGTTTTCAGTGAGGTTTCAGGGTTGGGTTTTTTTAACTCCATTTTCCAGCTGTGTTGACTCAAGTCAGAAGGCAGTCAGCCACTTGTGAGACTGAGGTCTCCAAACACTTAAAGAGCTGAGATATTCTTTGAAACCCCTGGATCTTGGAAAATTAGGGCAGAATCTGACAATACCAATTTTTCCTCCGGAGGCTTGCAGCATTCACAGTTCTGGTTCCAGCCGGGATCAGGAAATTAAAAATCACATGGAAACTTCTGCGGTGTTTTCAGGATGGCTGTAGGTTACATCTCCACAGAGCAAAAAGTGCAGGAGGGAGACTTAGTTTTCCCAGGTCATTTGTTTTATGTTGTTCATGTATCCTGAAAGATGATTTACCTTGCTCGAGAAAACATATAAGTCAAAAGAATAAAATCTAGGTTGTCTGAAGCAAAGAATGGAAATGCAGCTTTGGTGTCAAGGCATTAACAATTCATTAGGCTTACCTGTGTCCCAGCAGTGGGGCCAGAATGAGACAGATACTCTGGTAGCTGACACCAGCTGCATTCTTGATGCACGTTATAAATCCCATCCCTCTGGGACTTTTGTTAGCCAGGTGCGGGTGCCTGTGGCTGGAGCTCCAGCTCAGCAGAGAATGGGTGGCCAGAAGGACCTCCACACCACTCCTCACCAGCTCTCCTGCTCTCTTCTCCCAGCACAACATGGACCCCAGCCTTCCTCTAGTTCAGGAGCTGTGGTTCCCTGCTAAAACTCGAGGGAAGGCTGAGGTACCTGAAAAACTGTGAGTGCTGTCAGGGTGGCTTCCCTGCCATCTCATCCACCTTTGCTTCTGTCCTTGCTTCCTTCCCTCCATCCCACAGCACTCACTTTGAATTCACCTCTCCTGTTTTCTGCTCCTGCATTCTCTCCTTCCCCTGCTCCTGCATTATTCAGCTTTCCTTCTCTGGCAGTGTTTTTGCCCCCTCATTTTCACCTCTCAGCTCCCCATGCTCTGTGTGCAGGAGGAAAACAGCAAGCCGTGCAATACAGCCTTGTGAGCCATGAGTAATGACAGAATGAAAGAAAGAGGAGGGAAGGCAGCCTTAATGCTTGGCATCTGAAAAGGAAATGTTTGCTTTTTCTGCAGTCAGTTTTGTTAGAGGTGCTCAGGATTCCTTGTTCCCGTCCCAGTAGCCTGACTGAAGCAGGAGGCTGTGCCAGTGTGGGATGTGGCACTGCCCAAGTGCAGAGGAGCTTCACTGATGCAGCAGAAATTTGCTCGGTGCCAAGCTGACATAGCTGGCATCCGTAGCCTGATGCCTCACGTTTTAAGTATTTAATGTTGCCCTAACTTTTACCCTATTCTCAACCCTCTTTTTTTTTCCCCCCTGAAAAATAAGCCTGGCCGAGCTGAGGAAAATCAGTCTGCGAAACAGGAACCGTCAAGTTGTTTTAGGGTTAAGTTACAACTGTGTTGGTTTTTTCCATGCATGACTTTTTTTTTTTTTTTTTCCTTTCCCAGACTGCTTGAGTCCTAAATTCCCCCTGTAAATCTGCTTTCTGTACCATCAGTTCTCAGAACAATGAACTGCTTGATATACCTGATAAGAGTTAACATGAAAAATGAATAAATCATTTGCTACTCCCTTCTCTTTTCTGCTGCAACTGGGTGTTGGTCTATAAAATGAAGGAAGTTACATTGAGCAGGAAGTTTAAAAAATGCTTAGACAGATGTCATTTAAAAAAAAAAAAATCAAACTTGGCTTCCTGCCAAGTGTCTGTAATTAAAATTATTCTTCTTAGTGAGAAAAAAGCAGATGCAAAGGGAGGTTTCCTGTCTCTCAAAGTAGGAAATACAAATAACTGTTAGTCTTGCCTTTGTGTGTGCATGTGTGCACGCATATGTGTTTGTGTGAGTGTATGTCGTGGTGTGGGACTCTGATGCTTATTTCTGAAGTGGCTTGTGATAGAAAACTTTAGTCAATACCGTGTGGATGGGTGATTTATTATAATCTATGCTCTTTTTGGTCTTGCTTTTAAATTAGATCTTTGTTGAAAACTGCTGTATATAAATTGCCCTTTCCATATTCCACATTACAGAAATGGCTGGTCTTACAGAAAAGAACAGTGAATTTCTGTGTACGGTGTTGAAGGGAGAACAGGCTGTGGGTGGGTGTACACATGTGTATGGAGCTATACTTATCTATACACATGATATAGCTAGAGCTGATAGCTGTATTAGCTTAGAAACCAATGCAGTTAGTGGAAGTATACAAATATAAAACTGCTTCTATCAACATAACTTCTTTCTTTCAGTACGAGAATCTTTAGTTTGATGCCTTTACATTATATTTTTATTTTGTTTCTTGTCTGATACACAAACTCTGAAACAGTCTATTATCCAAATTAGGCAAGTCTACCATCAGGGAATGTGCTCTGTGGCTCCTTTCTGTCACCACTGTTTAAGAGGGGGCTGATTCCTTTTCTCTCCTATGCATATATAGACTTACAACTTACACAGGTTGAAGAAATTCTATCAATCCATTTACTGTGGTTTTTTCAGACGTTGCCCTGAGGTTTGTAGTTCTGTTTCTTTTTAAAAATAAGCTCTTTCTGAGGAATGGCAGACAAGGCATGGGCACGTGTTCCAATGCTGATCCACGAGAATGGGCAGACGCTGGTGGAGCAATACCCCTTGGTGGCAGCAAGGGCTCCTACCTACTGCACTCGTTTGTGTAGTGTGTGTTCCATATTCAGATCTGGATGGGAAGCAGCCCCACATTTACACAGGACAGATGTACTGTGTGGTTCTTCCACCAGCACTGGTGATGAGCTTTAGTTATTGTATATCTGCATGGAGATGTACCATAGCATAGATACAGTTCCCTGGCAAAAGTGTCCTGGTAGTTTTGTTTATTCTCCTCACTGTATTGGGATAAATGGATCCAGGGAAAGGCGTCAGGAAAAGTGTGCTTGTACTGATGTGGAATTTTCCTAATTTATTGTGCTATCCAATGCTTTTTAGCAGACTGTGCTTGAATTTGCCTCCAACTCTGAAAGTGAGGTATAGCCCCAGCCCCGTTGTACCAATCAGTACATATTGCTCTAACATATATCATATATCAATACAAACATGCTGTATGCTGTGCAAATAGCACAGGGTGCAGATGTGTGGGTGCAGGGCCTCTGTCTCATCTTAAGCACATGAAATGAGGAGTAGGAGACAGCAGATGAGATCCCCAGTGTGTTTTGGATGTGATAACCATAGGTGGGCATACCTCTCCTTTTCCATGAGCCCATGACAATACACTGGAATAGCTTAATTTTACTGCTCTTTTCTTCAGAGCTCCACAGCCGCTCAGCTTCTGTTTGTGGGCTGACTGGTCTCAATGAAATTAGTTTCCTACAGCAAGAAACACTACTTACATTGATAAACCCTGGCTGACCTGAGTATCAGGAGCTGGTTGGCATGCTGGTGCAGTGTGTACTGACCTTTGTAAACAACTCTTCCGTGATTCTGGCATCTTTGAGTGCTCCTGGAAAAACTTCCCTTGGAACAGATAACAGAACTCGCTTCTGTACTTTGAGTTGCCAGATTATCTGGCAAGAGAGCTGCTAAAAAGAGGTTCTGAGAACAGCTGAAAAAGAGCAAGTACACACCTGCTGCAAGAAATAGAGCAACTGGTACCCACTGAGCCAGAGTAGTGGTGATCTGAAAACACACGAGAGGAACATGGACATGTACCTCCTACGGGTGTTGCAGTGCTGTGAGAGCCAAAGAGAGTTCTTAATTGCTCAGAGAAATATAGAGGGCCTAGTCAGAATGGATAAGGGCTAATGTAGGCTTTGGAGATGAGATCAGCTTGCAAAAGCTAAGCCCAAGAATGCTGTTGGAAACTTTAGCAACAGCTAAGCTTACAGTTCTTTCAGAAAATGGAAAAGAAACATTTTAAACTCACAATCCACTTTATAGCACAGCCCAAGGCTATAGGTAATCCATCTCTACCAATCCTAGGATGTCCTCAGTAAACACATGTTGAAAAATAGCTTTGCAACAAACCTTCTTGTGTCCTCCTTGAAAAAAGATTGCTGTTTCTGTTGAAACCCAGAGATCCTATGAAAAGGTAGGGAAGGTCAAATGTACAGCACCAACCATGAGAAATCCCTGGTTGTTCCTCCAGTCCTGACTCGGTGCTCTTCTGAAGGGCAGTTTGCCTAAATGTAATCTGGCTGGGTTTGCAGTTATGTCTGGTATTCCTGGGATAAGACTACCAAATGCACTTTTCAGAGGCCCCAGGCACGTAGCAGGAGAGGTTTTATTTCTGCTTCCCAAGTGGGAAGGGGAGCCACATCAGGATTAAATGGCCTAATCTGTGGCAGCACTCACAGCTCCCAAATTCTCATCTGATACCCTACTCTTCTAATCAGCAAATGTTTAAACTCTTGCTTTACTTTAAGCTGCTGGGCCATTACATGGAAAAGATAAGGCAGTCTCTGCTGTTGGCAGCGATGGCATCCGCTCATGCCTCCCCCTGGGGTGGTGTGGTATGTCTGCATTTGGGGAAATGAGCTGTGAGGGGAAGGCAATGGGGAGTTTTACTTGGGCCAGGCAGAGGGAAGACTGATCCTTCTTCTACTAAGAGTGTCAGGTAATATACCAATGGTTTTCACTCCTGTGCTGCTCTGCTGCAGACATTTTGCAAGCAGAGAAGGAAAGCAATGGGGTTTTTTGTTGGCATCTTGACAAAGCATTTTCATGAGCATGGCTGCCCATTGAAGACATCTGTTTAAGTTCCCAGCCTGGGATAGCAAGCAGATCTGGTCAAATGTTTGGGACAGCATTTTCCCGGCAGGTTCACTAGTGTTTCACACACGTGAATCCAGGACAAGTAGCAGATGCCCTGAGCAGGCCTAGCCAGTGCTTTCAGCTGAAATGTGTGTTTTGTGTCCGGCACATTCTCAAGGAGCTCTTTTGAGGAGTTCTAAGTAAACAATAAATCTCTCCACAATGGAATTCATACTGAGTGAATTATCAGGGTTAAAAAAATATTCTGTTGCTTTCAGCTCTTATCTTTGTTTACCGTATCGCCAAGGACAGTGACCTGCCTTTGTGCCCTCATACTGAACTGTCAGCAAGAGAGACAGGAAATGCTGCCTCCTCTATAGGCTCAGCGTATAGGCTTAATGAGAAGAATAACATCTCAGCAGCAGCAGCTGTTGGTTTTGCTCTGTTTGGTTTATTCTCTTTTGTTGTCTTACTTCAGCAAACCTAGATAATCTTAGAGAAAGGCCTTTGTGCCAAGTTTCTGAACTCTAATTTAGTGACCTTCAGATATTTAAACATTATTAAGACCAAGTCAAGCTGACAAAAGAGTCTATATCCTTTTCATTTCCCACCGAGCTGAGCCTGTTGCATCCTGTGTGGCGCCTGGTTGTGCGCAGCACTCTGAGCACGAGCCGTCTTTCAGCTTGAGGGAGGAGGGAGTGCACCAACCCCAAGCGAAACACTGGCTCCGTCCCTCACTGTGGTAATGTTGGGTTCAAGGGAAGCCCCACCACTCCTGGGCCATGTGATTAATAACTCCCCTTAATGAAGTAAGAAATGCATGATGGAAAAAATAATCAAATAGGAAAGCGCCGTCCAGGACAGAGCAGAAATGTGCTGGAAGCGCCGCACGCAGTGGAGTGGCACTGCCTTGTTTCAACAGCTGACCCTCCAGATTTTGGGGAGCAGGGGACATGAGAGCAGCATAAGCCTGGCTTCTACATCCTGACACTGGCTGCAGAAACCCATCTTGGTGTCTGCTCAAGGAGCAGTTTTCTCCTTGTGCAGCTCCTCTTCCACAGATCTAATAGCAGCTGTAGTTTCCCTGCATGGTTCCCACTTCATAATTTGAGATGGCAGAGGTGCAGGGAGCAGGGAGAATTCCCATGGATCCCAGCCTCTGTTTGGAACCCAAGGATATCATAGCTAGATAAACCTTCAGAGCAGATCTCTTAAACTTTAAATTGCAGCTATTTTTTCCATGCAAAGGTAAGCAAAGAGTGTGTTCCTTTGCTGGTTTGTTGCTGGTGTGTGGGTGAGTGTACAACACACTTTACAACCTTTTTCCCCCAGCAATTGCACGTCGTAAAGCAAAGCTTTAATGGCGGGTTAAATTCACTCCTTTATTTACACAGAAGGAATGTGTAAAATTTCTGTTCTAGTAGTCCGTCCACAATTTTGTTTTCCATTCAGGATTTACCTGTATTTTGTATAATATCAGTATTACCCGCCAGGGTTTACCTTACTCATGACATAACACCTTTCTTAAAAAAAAGCAGGGGATTTGTTGTGAGTACCATGCAATGATCAGGCTTTAAACAGGAGCATCACATGCTGCCGTCCTCTGAGCATGCCAGCAGTATCCATGCAATCTCATGATTAAGGTTTATCAGTCTTATTAGGAGTGGTGGAGGAGAGGAAAAAACTTCCCCAAATTTGCTTGGAAAGCTGCGTCAGGACTTGACCTTCTGCTAGCAGGCCCCGTGGTTTTGCCACACACGGGTTACTCCCTGCACCCCTCCTGCCCTCTCAATAATGTGCCTGGAATCTGACCCCGCATTTCCCGCTGTCATGTTGGTATCAGCTGGAGATAAATGAAGCCTTTTGTTAACTTGTTCCTTGCTTTGCAGGGTGCTCTTCTCTTCTGCTTTAAAGAAGTGCCAGTGGTGATGTGGCACTGAGGCAGAGCTACATATAGGCACTGTCGGCGTGGTGTTTGTAATATACCAGCCAAAGCATCTCTTGTGGCAAAAATGAGACAAGACCCCATTATCAGGAACACAAAAGGGAATTTTCTATCAAGTCCACGGGAAGCAGGGAGCAAGCTGTCATGTTCCCTGGCTCCTCAGCTCCCAGCCTGTGTAGTACCAAGGAGCAAAAGCAGTGATGTGTATATGCAGAACACAAAAAAAGTCTTCCCACATCCTGACCTAGATAAATAGGACTTGGAATGAATTTTCTGACTTCACAGCAGTGACACTTTGAATCTTCTGAGATTTAAAGAATATATATATTTTTTTAGTCATTTTTATGCCACTTCAAAGAGATGGATGTGTTGCATAAAGTACACATGCACATGTGTCCGTGCACATGAAGAGAGGCCAAAAGTACTAATACCAAGCTCTCTTACTGTGCCATAATGTGAAATAGGAAGCGAATATGTTAGCAGAAGCAGTGGGTATGGACAGAAGTGCAAGATGCTCTGGCTCTTTCGAGCCGTGTTGCAAATACCTTGGGACCTGAGGCAGGAAAAGCCATGAGGTTGCTCTAAGTTATGCTGGCAGAAGGCAGGTCCAGGTAGGCAAGGGGTGCAAAAGGGGATCACATCCACTTACAGTTTTTACCAGCACGTTTCTTATGAGGCTCTGGCAGAATATGTTCCCAAGTAACCTGCTTTCCAAAAATCTTTTCTTCATAATGAGCCAACTTTCCCCACCTTTTTTTGGTTTTTTCGGTTTTTTTTTAGTGTGACATAAGCATTACATGACTGGGACTATGACTTGGGCTACCAAGATGTTGCATGGTATTGTTTAAACTAGAGCAGCAAATCTGGAATAGCAGCAACATGCCATTGGCTTTTTGATCATCCTGCTGGTTCACTAGAGAGTATTAGAGAGTAGATTTCTTTACGCACATAGAAGTCAAAGAAATAATAAGCACCCTTCATCCATCAGATAGTCTCTATTTATACATCAGGGTAGGTGTGAGAAGCAAGAAATCCTGTCTTTTTCTCTTTTTTTTTCCCTGCTAATTTTAATTTTTTTACTTTTTAATTAAATTTCTTCATTTAGAGTCACACAGCTGTCTGGGCTTCTGCCATAGATAAGTGGATCTTCATCTGACAGCAACAGCCAGAATTTATCTTTCTTTTCCCTCTCTCCCCCTCACTTCCTCCCTTCCCCACCTCCCCCCTTGTACTCAGCAGAAACAAAATGCTATATATAAATTCAGCACAGTTTCCCCCCCAATTACTTTGTCTGCATGTTTCAATTTCGTTCTGTGTCAAGCTTTGCCAAGGTACCAAGTTTGGCATTTTCAAAAAGGGGTTGGATGATTATTCCTTGAGGCCCCTCTTGTAGTAATACACCTCACACCCCCCCAAAATGTATGCTACTGTACTGTAGGTACTCTGAGGGGCAGCTCATGCTTGTCTGATGTTTATTCACATGAAGTTCCTGGTCTTGTAGACTTTTTTCTTTATTTTTAAAAAAGTCGGCATGATTCTAGCTCAGTGCTAGCAGCAGATGGCCAAAGGACAGGCAGGGATGGCCCATGGTGCTCTGTAAATGGAATATTACCAGCATCCTGCCATCAGGCTGCAAGTCTCTGTTATTTGTTTTGTATTCTCTTAAATCACTCGACACTGAAGTCAGGTGTATAACCAGAATCTCATATTTCATTATTAAAACAAAAGACAACCAATAAAGAAAAAATAAAAGGAAAAAAGGTTTCTAGTTGAAAAGGTAAGACTGAAAACATGAATCGCAGTTCAGAAGCCAGAAGGCATATGAAGTTCAAAATACTGTTATTTGTCATAAATCTCATGTGTTTTCCAGCCAATTTCGAAGTATGTTGGGGCCTTGCTCATAATGTTTGAGCGATCAGGATTGGTAATATGCTCTCATGTGTGTGACAGGCCCTTTACAGAAATGCCTACAGCTGTGTTTCATCTTGGTACTCAGAAAATCCTTCCCCACAAATTAGCCCATCTATAGATATCTATAGATCTTTGTGCCTCAATTCATGATAAAAGGGCCAAGGATACCATCCTTTATTAGGTGTTCTATATGGGTAGAATTGCTACTGAACCCCCTGCAGAACACTATGTTTTATGCAGTTTTCTGGGTTAGAAGCACTCTTTTGTGTTGAATGATTCTATCAAATGTGTCAGTTTGTGGGTGCCACCTTTGTGGCTCAGGGGTGTCTGGATCAAGTGGCCTACTTGTCAGGGCTGGCTCAAACCCAGCTGGATGCCCCCGTGTTGGGCAGGTTCCCCTGTACCCCAGAACTTTTGAGACTTGATGCTTTTGATCTTTGAAAAATAAGAATAAAGGATAAAATACTGGGCATTAAAGTAGTGTGGCCGTAAGTGAAATGATGGCACAGAAGTGAGGTGTTGCAAATTGTAAAAATAAGGGTATTCTTGGAAATACAGAGGTAAATGAGTGATGTGGCCAGGCACTGAGACAGGAAAAGGTCAGGTTCAAGAAGAAAAAGTATCTTTGAGAAGCAAGAGAGAAAGAACGGCAAATTGGTCTTCACACCAGGACCGTTGTGGGACTGTGAGGTAATAAATAAATAAAGGCCAAAGCAGCTTACTCATAAAGCAGAAGAAATCGTGAGCAATACTTTCCATTTGCCTTCCCTGTAAAGCCTTATATCATCCTAAAACATGCTGGAAATGACCTTGTTCAGACTACAAATGTATTCTGTATTTTCTCACTGCTGACCCTGTGACTTCATCCTGCAGCTCTTTGAGTTGTGCTTTTGTTCCCCTTGGCTTCCATGTGCTCACGAGGGCCAGTGAGTCAGTGCACGAGGGAGGGCTTTACTACCCCATGCACTACGTGGTGCCCCCCAAACAGCTGCGCTTTCCAGGCTCTGTCCTCAGCTCCTGCATGTGGGGCCAGGTCCTCTAACTCAGGGATTCAGGTCTGTGCTAAAGCAGACCGTGAAATATGTGGCCTCCTACACTGAATACTGTTCTTTGTATTCTCTTCTCAAATATGCATCTTTAAACATCAGAAAGGCCCAGGCTTTGGTTTCTTTTCTTGTCTTCTCTTCAGTTTTTGTGGACACTGATAACTGCAAAAGAATTCCATATAAAAAACTAAGTTTTTGGTTTTATTTCCTGGGCTTAAGGACAGGAAGGCTCTCCTTGGGGAGGACCCAGTGGAGTTTTTCCTTTTTTTGATTGGAAATGTTCCCATAACTTGGGTACAGTTTGAGTGTCATTACAGAGGTCCAGTTGGCCCTCAAATAACCTACTGTGCTTATCAGTGTAATCAGGACCAAGTCATTGTGAGAAGTAAATCATAAACAGATGGACAGTTGTGCCATGCTGGTCTGCAAAGGGTAGAGGAGAGCAAAGACACAAAACAGCGCCAGAACATGACACCACGATGGCTTCACTAAATATAAGCGTGAACAGGCTTAGGGAAATTTTTGTGTTCCCAGATGGAGAGAGATAGAGTCAGGGAATAAAAGGAAAGGGATCCTTGAATAGGCATCTGCCAGGATTCTTTGCAGACAGCTTTATCTGATTATCTAGAGAAGTTTGTCGTAGGTTAGTGTCATGGTAGCAGACACCCCTGCTCACAGCCAGCTCCCCACTGAGCTTGGGGTAGTGCATTTTGGGCTGACAAGTCGTGTCTTTTTTTTTTTTTTTTTCAAAGATCCTCTTCATGCACTGGAGGAAGAAAACACGAAAGCTGTTTCAAGTGCTATCAAATTTTTTCACATACCAGTAGTAAATTGCTTTGTTGTACCCAAGGCAGTCAAAGCTTTCCAGGGGGAGCAAAAGAGGAAAAGACACTGAATAGCTTTGATTAGAAAATACTTTTTTCCCCTTTTGTTTTCCATTTTTCATATTTTCAGTTAAACTGTGAGAAGTTTCAACAGGAACAAACTTTTCCTTTGTGCCTTGTAGAAAGGCCACATGCTACAATTTGGAGCTTGGACTGGACATGGCTTTTAGTGGTAAGTTTTACCTATATTAGGTAGAAGGTGCAGAAGTCTACGGCAAGGAATTGGAGCTTTGGCAGCAGAAACACTTCTTTACATTCTGTACTTTTAGTACCATCAGTTTCTCAAGGACAGGCTGAACCGTGAGTTATGATTTTGGCAGCTGAAAGCAAACAAAGCTCCTTTTTGTTTAAGTCCTATTTAAATGCCATGCATTGGATTTCTTTCTTTTTTGGTCACTTTAAGTCTATGCATTCAGAGCAGCATTTGCCTATTTATGAACAGGAGTCACACTGAGGCTGAAAAATAAAAATCAGGCTAGTTATGAAGGCTTGAGCTGGTGGGTGCTCAACTCTTAAGGTTGTAAATTGATGGTCTCAGTCTTCAGCACCTCTGCTGGCCCCTTGTGTGTAGGGGAGGGATTATTTACCAGGAGCACCTCACACATGCATTTGGAAGATGACCAACTAATTAATGTTTGCTAAACGCTTCGCGAGCCTCAGGGGAAAAACAACTATGGAAAGGCAAAGTCTTATTATTGTTGTGCTGCACCTCATGTACGTTAGATGTTTTCAAGTCATCAGGCACTGCATAAATGTTGTGTGGTATTAAAACTGACCTGCCCTTGTCGGAGCAAATAATAATTACGCTGAGTGATGAGAGAATCTTGCATTTTCTCTGCTATGAATGTTTTCCTGTTTACTAATTCAGAAAAGGTCTCATCCAGCAATTGCTGAAGCCAGTTGACTTAAGCAGCCACTGGCTCAAGAAGGGCAAATTACAGAAGTAATTTATTTTGTGTAAAGCTCTGATCTCCTCATAGGTTGGACTGTGCTCTCTAGGGCATATTTCCCCAAACTGCATGCCTGGGGCTGAGTCACCTCTCAGTCCATAAGGCTGCCATAGAGATGAAGAACAACCAAAGACAACCTCAGCACGTAGACCATAAGATAGCCTCTATTTGCAGCATGAAAATCCATGCTGATGCCTTTTAATATAAACATAACGTGAGGAAATGAACATTTGATTAAACTAAACACACAGGCCTTTTATATGCAAGGCCCTAATTTAAAGCACTGTCACCTCCATACAGAAAATACCAGCTGGAGCAGGAATGATTAAATTAAATCATCTGGCTCTTATGTGATACCATGAATGTCTACTGAGAGGGGGAAAAAAAATCTCTCCTCTTTATTCCTGTAGATCTGCAGCAGCCATCAAGGGACACTTCTGTAGTAGGAAGGATTAAGTCTTGCACGAACTTCAGTGGTTAATGTGCTTTGGACTGGTGACATGCCCTTCGGACAGACCTACCCCAGTTTTATAATTCTCTTTCTCAGCCTTTTGGGCCTCTGGCAGTCCTTTCTCCTATTTAATTTCCTCCTTGCTTCCCTCCCACTGGGATCCTTCACCATTCAGCATTTCTGCCACCCAAGTAGAAATTTTGATTGTGTCAGACAAGTGTAGAAAGAGAGATTTTTGAGCCTCAGTGGGCTGTGGAGAGAACCAGGGCAGATTTCCTGGGGGCTGAGTGTTTTTTAAGGAGTCAAGAAAGAGGCAGTCTCTGTGCCTCTGCTGAGCTTAGCCTGCTGCAGTGCATGGGCAGGGATTATACCACATCACAAATTGCTGGAGCAAGCCATGCTTTGCATACAGGTAGGGAGCCACTTCTAGAGGGGAACTACTTTTCCCCATCCAACTTAAGTAAAATAATAAAAATTAGTATAGTGAGGGTACTTATGTACAAAACGCTGCCTGGTCTGGCAGTATCAGCACACTGGGGACCTGCACCTTCCTTTGTGACAGCAGAGCATCCCAGGCTCCCAGTCTCACAGTTATTTAATTGATTTTCATTTGAGGGCACACATTTCTCTTGGCAATCTGGGACTAGGGGAAGCTGACAAATTTACAAAACCTAAATAGAAACAGATTTTTTTCTCCTTTCTTTTCATTTGTAGCTTGCCTCATAAAGTACGTCCTTAGAGATTTTCTTCTTTTTTCCTGACTGTATTTTTTCTGGATCTTCTACCTGATGGCACACGTTCTGTTCTTGCTGATCGCCATGTGTCAGTAGTAATGTAGGTGGAAGGGAATTTCTGACTGTTTTGGTTTCAGCTTTTGTGTTTATCTGTTTGGCTTTGGGACACTGTTCAGTTTTAGGAAGTATTTTTATCTCACAAGTTTCCTTGTGAGCAGTGATGGTACAAAGACCTTGTTTTAGCACCGTGGAAGCTACTGGAGGTAGTGCAGGTCTGTCTTCTGTCAGGAGCTGAATTCTTTGATTCAAAAAGCAAAGTAACATTAAAGTGAGTTGACATTGGTGTAACCTTAGACCTTCTGGCTCTTTCCCCAGCACTATTTGGTACACCCTTAGAACCACATTTTCCTCTCCCTTACACTGACACAGCCCCAGGGAGCTGTGTGGATTTGCACCAAAGCGATGGAGGGAATTTGGCTGCGAGGTCTGTGTGTAATGTGGTTATCAGTGTGAAGCTGGTGCGTCAGCCTTTCCCAGCAGCTCTGAACTTCACCTGCAAATCAGCACTTTCCTCTGTGTAAGGTCAGTTGACTTGCATGGTAGTGAACCCAGAGAGAGGTGGAGTTGGAAGTGAGGGTGACCGGCAGGTGATTTGAACAAAAAGCTGTAGGATTAAATTTATTTGGCACTCACAGTCTTTAGGAGGAGCTGGGAGGAATTTGTTTGAGGTGTCTGAAGCACTGAATGTTGTCACATCTTGAGACGTGCCTCAATGAGCAAAGTAACTTTGCCAAACCCGGTGAGCAGCTACCAAGGGTGGGAATGAGAGCCCGACAAAATTCTATTTGAATAACAACCCAAGCAAATGAAAAAGGTGGCAGGTGACCCACATGGAACAAAGAAATAAATTGAAAGCTTGGGAGTATGAGTTTTGGAGAGCTTTTTCTTGCTTCTGGGGAAAGATGCAAGAGGGGATGGAGCTGAGAACTTTAATGTTGATTTCTGAGAGCATGTGAGAAGCCACAATGCTGATGGTAGATGCTCTAGTGCTATCAAGGTGTGCTCTAAGGATTTGAGAGGTGCCAGGGAGCTCAGAAAGTCTCTTAATCTGGAAATCAGGCTTGTTGCCCCATTTTTCATTCCTGAACCTTGTCCTCAGTTCTGTAGTCAAGAACTTAATATTTTGCTAGGAGATTCTGTAGGCCTCTGTCACTAGAAGTGGCCAACAGACACTTGGTGATTTTAGGCAGGCTCTTCTCTGTCTTAAGGCCATGATCTGTCTCCCAGAGCAAGTTGCACTCAGGAGCTTCAGGGTCCTGTTTCCCGAGCAGCATGGACTGGTTCTGCCTGCTGCCTTGGCTCAGGGACACATCTCACCTGGCAGGTGCAGGCTGGACCACAGACAACAGAGAGCAGCAGTAAGTATTGCATGAGGACTGCCTTAAGCATTTTTTAAGTGTTTGGTCCAAGTTCTGGGGATAAAGCTAAGAAATTTTACTTCATCAACTTGGTCCCTATCCTGCTGCCTGAGATTGCAGGGAGGCTTTACAGGGGTTCCAACGTGTTGTCATGGAAGGGGTAAAACATGAGACAAGCTTTCTTTAGGCAAGTTAAGGATAGGTGCCTGTTAAACCACCCCACCCCTTCGTTTCACTGATCTGCATTTTGAGTGCAGTCCTGTCTCTAACCTTTCCTTTGGTGGTATGGTTGTTGGCCAAGTTGTCATGGGGCAACCCTAATTTCACTTTCTTGTACTTCACATTCTTGCATTTCTTCCCCCTGTCTGAGGCTGAGTGAGGCACACAGGCTCTAGTTCTGTTAGGGTATGAGCAGTTCCTAGAGGTGGCCAAAGAGAGGTCAAAACCACAAGCAGATTCTTTGATCTATTGGCAGCTTTTGATCCATTTGATCAAGAAACATTATTGGCCTGTTTGTGAATGGCTGTGGTCTGAATAGCCCTTTGGGCAATTTGAAAGGGAGTTGGGTGAGAGTAACTGGGGGTGATGTTGGCTTTTTTTTGACTCCTATCCTGTTGCTATCCGAAGTCTACATTTTGGGGGAGAGCCCATGTGGGCTGTGTAGCTATGCTGTGTAGGATCTGCATCTGTGCTTAAGCAGATCTGCACGTCATCTCTCTGACCTGGACTTTGTCACAGCCGCACCTGCCCATGAGCCATTGGATTTGGATTGCAATTTCTCAGAAATCTCAGCTGGTTCAGTATCAGGCCATGACTCAGCAGTGCTCCTTGTGAGGAATGTGGTCTCGGCAGGCTTTGCTGCTTCTAAATTGATTTCAGGTGCACGTCACGCTGTCAGCTGCACAAAATTTTCTCTGATTTTTTTTCATTCCTGGATGCTGAGCATCACTAGAGCATGGCCAATAGGATAAGTGGAAATCTCTTATTCACTGATGTGTACTTTGAATTACCATTCCCAGAACAGAGGCGGTAGAGGAGGATGATCGTCAGCTACTTTGGGGAAAAGTTAGTGTCTCGTCTTGAGCTGTCACTGAAGACGGGTTCATGCTGGACGTTGCGTGGAAGCAACTGAGGTGCAGGCATATGTTCCCTTCTGCTGACTTGGCTGTGGTGGCACCAACCACAGCCAGCAAAGAAGAGCCAGCAACTGGGAACAGTAACATCTCAAACTGCGGCAGAGTGATCGGCCAGACCGCTCCTGTCAGCACTTGGATTCCCTTGCTGCTCATTGAGGAATTAAAAGTTAACTGAGGGTGGTGGTAAAAAATAGGTTTGCCTGCCTAGAAAACGCTAAAACCAATATTGAAAAGCAGAGGTGGATCTGAAGGTAGTTATCTCTCTTGGAGTTTATATGAGGATTAAAACACGCGTCATCCTTGTAGCACATAGGCAATTTTATAATCACTGCTGGTATTTCACCTCAGGGTACTCTGTGGGATGAAGAATTAATTTCCCATCTTTTTCCAAGTAATGGAGGCTTGTGATTTTCTGTCAATCATAAAGGAGAGTCTGTGGCCAAACTAGATGCCGGAAGTGATTGAATGATCTGGGATTGGTAAGGGTGTACCACCACCCGTGCAGAAACCAAACTGGGGAAACATGCATGCAGAGAAATGCCACAAGATGTTACATGGCCATTTCACTTCCAAATCAACAGGAAAAGACACTACGAGGCTGTGCAAAGCACAAGAAAAACTGCTGTGCAAGGCAGTGGCTGCAAAATTAAAATACAGGATGTTTTATTATATGCAATGTCTTTTCCTCCCTCATGCCCCCCGTCTCTGCTTCTTAAAGACAGGAATCTTTCGTAGGGGAAAAAAAAAACACCTCATCTTAAGTACAAGGCAATTTAGGCAATTTTTTTTTTTCAGGGGGTTAAAGTGGCATGTTTGCACAACACCACCCTCACCCCAGCAAACCTGCCATCAGTTGATAGATATAAATAGGGACATTTAGGGAGAAAAGCATATTTATGTTCCTTTGAAATGTGCTTGGCTAAAGGCATATTTTTAAGAGAGGGAGTGGAAAAACAAATGGAAAATATTTTCTTTGAAAGGGAAAAAAAAGCAACAAACTGTCCTTCCTGAATAGAGATGCTTGGCTTGTGTGTACTTTATGCAGCTGCAGGTCAGACCTTGCAAACAACTACTAAATTAGGTCCAGCTACTTTGATGCTAAAAGCATGGAAGTGCCAGTAATTAAGTTGCATCAGATGTAGGAAATGACTGATGTGTCTGTCATGCTCATGATAGCAGAGTTCACTCTGCTGCCATTTGACTGACCCCTCCTTCTTTATGTAAGCAAAAGGAATTTTTATTCTAAGGAAAATCAGCTGGTTTTACACCTTTGTTTTGTTTTCTGAACTGCTAATCCCCTGAAGGTATAGAAGCTATTTGAAAGAGCAAATCAAAGCTCCAATAATTTAGTGTTATATTATTCGTTGATGTATGGTTTGATTTAGTGGCTACTTATTATATCAGGTTACCATATAATTATCTTAATTATTGACTCTAGAAGTAAGTAGAGGGATTATGAGAGAGACAGGAAGGCCCAGTGGAAAGAGCATGGTTCAGAGAATCAAACACATTTCGGTGTGCTCTTGGCTCCACCATTCATTTTCTCTGAGCCTGGACTCTTCTCTCAGCCAGCCTGGCCATGAAATCATGAGGGATTGCAGGAACAGGACTCAGATGCTGACTCAGGATTCAAAGAGATGCAGGAGAGCAGTATGAAAAGGACAGGGGAAAGTTCTGAAAGAGAGTTGTAAAATGGGCAAGAAAAATAAAAGAATGCACACCACAGCATGCATTTGCATTGAGGAGTGGAGCACCTTTGTGGGCATGGAGAAGGGGAGTTGTGCCGTGAAGACCTGAAATTTGAGACTGTATTTCCAGCCTCTGCTACTGATTTCCCACACAAAATTAGGCAGCCCTCGGATCCCTTTCTGCAAAACAAGGGTGATAAAAATCAGTCTCCCAGCTTTGGTTTTAGCTATTGGAATTATTGGAGCACTGTTCCTCACACAGCCTTCAGCCATGGTTCTCACGTGGTTTTTTGTCTCCTGGTCCTTCGTCTGATAACCACTGACCTAAGCCAAAGGGTTGAGTTAGCAGGCGCCACTACAAGATAAAAGCCACTCTGAAAGGCTGTCAGTGCAGTCCATACTTCCTGTATTGATAATATTTGTCATAAACTGACAAAATACTTCATCTATTGACAAGCTGAGTTGCATTTTTCCCCCTGAGAGAGGACGACACACACTGGTTCTACTCAGCCTGTGCAAATTACTTTCTCCGCTTCTGCTTTTCTTTCCTGAGCCAAAAAATGGGGATAATAGAATGTATCTATTTCCTTCCTAGAAAAGATCAGTTAATGTGAAATGGTGCGTGGTGGCTTAGTGCTGAATAAGTGGGATACCCTAATCCAGCAAGGTATCCTTGTTCTATTGTATGCCTTTTCTGCATACCATCTGGAGTTGTTCTCTGCTTAGTATTTTCAGTATGTACCATATGTTTTTGCATGAAAATTCAATAAAATATGCATTATACATGAAAAATGCTGTAGTAAATAAAGGAAGGATGGAATCCAGTCCCCTTTGTGAACAGCAGGGGCCCCAAATCTTCATAAAAGGTTTAGTCTAGTCTGACGTCTGTGCTTTTCTCCAATTTACTCTGTGTCAGTCTTTAGGAGATGCTCTAATTTGAAACAAAACTCTTCTTTCCTGATGAGGTTATTCGATGTTCTTTGGCTGCCCTCTGCTGAGAGAACTGAATAAAACAGGGAAGATGTCCTTTTTCCAAGGAAAGTACCAGTGGAAGAAATTTGCTGTTTGTCTGTGTGCTGAGTCGTGGCACTGCTGCTGTTTGGTGTCTCTTGGTTGTCTGTTTGTTGCCAGTCAGAGGGCAAAGCCTTCTGAACTACAGCCCTGTTGGGGTTTTAGTGCCCACCACTCCTTGTCAAGGGCTGAATGGCTTTGTAGGATTGTGAAAACGTGGGCTCAGGCATTGACCACCATGAAAAATTCAGCAGTATCAAAGAAGGGCTGGAGGAAACAGGCTTCTCTGCTCAGGCACTGTTGCAGTCCTGCCAGGTGGGATTTGAGCTATACCTCGGCACCTCCCTACCTGGCAGATCAATTTAGCACTGCTTGCTGTTCCTCATCAGGCTGCCAGCATCTTCCAGTGCCATCTCCACCCCTCCACAGGCATCACAGCACTAGCACTGTGCTTTATTTCTATAGCTGGGAAAGTGCAGAGGGGTTGTTCCAACTTTAACAACAGTAACTGAAGGACTTGCTGTTTCCTGTGAATGAAGTGTGAGCAGTGCTCTTGCCCTTGGGAAGAAACAAGGGTCCTGTGCAGATTTTGGTACACGTGTAAAACAATAGCTCTGTTGTAGCTGTTGATGCTCTCTGTAATGACCTGCTTTTAATACTCCCTAGCAAGTTGATTTATTATTATATCTTCAGCTGGGCTGTGCACCAAAGCGTTTTGATGATGAAAGGAATGTTATACACACATTTAATTACTGCCCACATTTTTGTATAATTTTATCATTTACTGTTTTAGATGAGACATCGAGTTCTTCTACAGGAAAGATGCCCAGTAAAAAATAGATGATTTAAAAGCTAATCTGAGATGAGTTTGGCACTTACATGTGAGAAAATGTAATTGTTCCTTTCGTCCTGCCCTTTCAGATGGTCCCTGATTACCAAAATGTACAAGAACTCCCTTATCTGGACATGGTGATTGCAGAGACATTGCGCATGTACCCACCTGCATTCAGGTATTTTTTTTTTTCCCTTCTGATTACACAGGATAGCTCCCTGGCTCCATTAAATGGAAATCTGCTGTTGGAAGACCAATGGTCTCTCAGTCTCTGTGCCAACATCAATACTGCTTTGTGCATTTGAAAGATATAACGCGGCCTGTTGAAGGAAAGCTGGATAATTCTGGTATTTCTCAAGCACATTTTTACAGTGAATTGGCCAAGGTTGCTTCCTCACCATTCTTCACATCCCCCAAGGTTAGAGGACGGAGCCATTTTGAAGCAGGTCCGGCCTTAGACAGCCAGAAGCTGCTGCTTCCGTGTGCCTCAGGCTTCGGGGATACGCACCAAAACCCATCCCTGCCCTGTTGGTTATTAAGGCCCTGATCTGTGGAAGGGCTGCCATTCAGAAAGCTGTATTTTACATGTGTGTTCAACTTCGGCCCATTCACACTTAGCACTGCATTACACTAATAGAGCTAAACTAATGGTAACATCCATTAATGTTTGAAAGTTTTGTCCCAATTCACACAAGACTAATTCAACTATATTGGTGAACTGAAAACAAGGGAAAAAGAAATTTGAAAACTGTTTGATTGTTAAAGCTCCAAGTTATCACAAGCATAAATACAGATATTAGAATTTTTCAAAGTGATCAGCCAGTTGCAATGCTTCTCATGAAGCTCAGGGAAAAAATCATATGACTGGAAAGAAGCCAAAGCTGAGCTTGCTGTAAGAGCTTTTGAAAAATTTAACCCATGACTGCAAGCACCTTAAAATAAAAAAAAAGCTTAAAATCATATTCTCTTCTATATGCTCATTAAGATTGGATGTCAATATTTTTTTCATGGGCATCTGCAGGATTGTTCAGAGAGTAAATATCAAAGAGATCTGCTCCTGGATGAGATGATGGGGCTTTACTGTGTTAAACTTGGGGTACAAGTGGAAATGGTTTTGCTGGTTAAAGTGACAGGGGTCTTTGAGTTTGGGCTGCATCACTGGGAAACAATCTGTGTTTGTCAGATGGGAGACAGAACGAGAATGGAGCAAAGTTGTTCTGAAGTTTTGTTTGGTGTTGTCAGTGCTGTTTATTGATCTGGCTTTTACTCTGAGGGATGTGGAAGGGATAGAACAGCCCAGTGACGCTGAAAGACGGTCATTGCCTATGACAAAGATAAAGCTGAGTTAGGGGAAAAATCAGCAGCAGCCAACTTTGTTATAAAATAAGTTGATTTCAATTTTTTTTAAAATTAACTTACTATCCAGAGAGCCTTCTCCCCCAGAACTCATGTTTCCATTATCACCAAATTCACTAAGAATGAGAAGGGTAGCTTGTCAATGTTTTTTGGATTTTTTTTTGGCATGCCAATGTTTAGTTCCAGGTTTGGAGCCTCCGTTATTTATTTGTCTATTAGAAAGAGAGATGAGTGACAGTGAGGAAAGGATGTGTTCCTGTAATGATACCAGACTGACAGCCCTGAAGCTGAAATCTTTGTTCCACTTTCTAAGCAGAGTGTAGGAAGCAGCAAAGGAAGTTCCTGCACATTGTTTCACCCCTGTGCTTGCAGCTGGTGCCAGGGAATAGCTCCCAGACTGAAACAGCAGGGCACACACCTGGGTCTGGGCTGATTTGGGATCTATAGTGACCACCCAAGCACCAAAAGATCTGGATCAGAACCTACCACCACACATGCACACCCACACATAATCCTTTGTAAGGTTTACAGAGGCAAGCTCGGCTTTGGCAGGCAGCTTTTCTCAGTCTTGTCATGTTGAGGTTCCTAAGGACACCTCTGTCACCTATCACCACAGGGTGGGAGAAGACTGCAGAGTTTTGTTGTTAATATCATGCCTCTCTTTGATGAGCGTGTGTGAAATGTGGTTTTCCAAGGCTTGTGAATTGGCTGTACTTCCAGAGTAGCAGTGGCAGCAGAACACTCAGCCCTAATATTAAAACCATCCCTTGCTAAGTCTCAGGTGCTGCACCAACAGGGGGGAGCTTCTCAAATAAACAAACTCAAAGCTATATTTACTATCCTTTTTTTTCCTGGAAGCCAACCAGCATACTCTTTCTATCTGTTCCTAGAGATGACTGACAGATTTCATCAGCAATTTTCATAAAAATGAGTCTAAACCCAACTTCAACAGTAAGATTGCAGTTTAGCAGTTAATGCTTTGGAAAACAGTACACAACCAGAAATGCTTTCCTGTGAAAAGGGCAAAAGTCAACCAGCTGGGCTGGAGTTACAGTCTTCTAAGTGGAGATGATTATAACCTGAGAAGACACTGGCATTGTTGCATTTATCTGTGAGGAAGTGTTACCCCAGAAACTGTACGGTCAGATGAAGACAGATACTTTCATAGATCTCTCCTGCTGTGTTTTTAACCTTTATTAATAATCTGGGATGCATGATGTGTTTGCAGATTCACTAGGGAAGCAGCTAAAGACTGTGTAGTGCTGGGGCAGCATATTCCAGCTGGAGCTGTCATTGAAACTGCAGTTGGACACCTTCACCACAACCCTGAGTTCTGGCCAGAACCCGAGAAGTTCATTCCTGAGAGGTACGTGGAGTAATGCTTTTCATTCTTAGGTTGAAGTCCTTACTTGGGCCTGTGGACACAGAACTCCAACCCGTCCAGTGCAGACACCAGATTCTGCTGCTCTTTCACAGCCACAGTCACCCACTATTCATCCAAACCAGCATTTCCACCAAGAGGAGCATAAAAACATGTTATTTCTACTAAATCAGACAAGTGATGATAATGGTGTCTCCCACAGAAGGTGTGAGGTTTGGTCAAATTTGAACTGTGGCACAGGTTTTCAGACCTGTTTCCAAATCGTATACTGTGAATAATGTCACTTCTGAGTGCCAAAATTCTGAAGTGGGATAGTATATTCACCTGGAATGTACCTGGGAAACTCATCCAGCTCCTGGCTGGTTTAGAACACCCTTTTCACCTGAAACATAACAGTGTGGCTGCTCTGTGAGTGGGGAACCTACCCTATCTCCTACTGGGAATCTGCTGACTGTCTGTAAGTCAGGATCCTTGGTTCTTGCTTGGCAAGACATAGTTTCCCACGGAGCATTTATTGTCTCCAGTGGGTGGGGGCACTCCTGTGAAGCTGTGGTTTTGTACGTGCCCTGTGTTACAGGTGCTGCGTTGAGCTTGCAGGGAGAGTTTCAGCTGATGTGGTGCTGTGTGGAAGCACAATTTTGTTCTGTGGGCAGCCATATTTTTAAACTGTTTTGTGGGCAGAGGCATTTTAAGCTACCACTACATTGAAAAGTTTACAAAGAAAAAAAGTGCCTGCTCCACAAACAACTGGGTGTGAGGCAGGCAGCCCAGAACCATCTTTGCCAGTAGGACAACACAAGTGTGGTGTAGGTGGGTTTGCCTAATGCTCCTTCTGGAACAAATCTAGGCATATGCTCCATCAGACTCTTTTGGCCATGAAGAAGAGCAATGCCAGGGTTAGAGAAGCCCAGAGATTTTGCTAGAGAGGAATCTTAACAGTAGCCGGAAGTCTGGGGTGGGTATTTTTAGCAATGCTTATCTAGAAATGCTTTCCTAATTATTTATTCCCCACTTTAACAGTAGTATGAAAGGGTAAAGTGGTTAGTGGGGGCTGCAGTTCACTTGATTCACACAGTGCTGTTTGTTATGAATCTGAGATTAATTCCCTTTTGAACCTTCCCCGAGGAATGATGCATAATTACTAACACTCTGCTCAGCTTGTATCAGTTGGTAATGTTAGTAAGAATGATAAAATTTGAGCATAACAAAAAATAAAATAAAATAATTCAGCTACAGCCTTTCCCCTCCCAACATTTCATTTTGAAATTGGCCGTAGGAGTTAAAACCAGGGAGACTTTAAATATACCAGAATGATATATGGGGGTGAGCAAGACAAGGATTGCCTGAACCTGTTTGTATGGGATATGCAACAGTGATTAGTACATGAGTTAATGGTCCTTCAGTCTCAAATTAGGGGCCTCTGCAGTACTTTTTGGAGTAGTGTCTCAATCTTATTTAGGTTATCTAAGCATGGGGATGGAATTAGTGGAAATACTTTAATTACAAGTATTGTTTATATTACAAGTATGATTATATTATAAGTATTATTATAAGTATAAATACAATATTATTTTTTTCCAAAGCTTGAAATAGCCTGTATTGCCTCTCATCTCTTTCTACCCTGCATGAGTTCCCTGGGCCTTAGCAGTCTGAAGTTCTTGGAAACTGAATCCAAAAAGATGAGAGATTTTCATTAAAGATAGATTGGATGTAATACTCATGTCTCCACGTCCTCTCCTGAAATCACCAGCTGACAAAGGCTGATGGCCATAAGTCAATTATCTGTTTATTTAAGATGTCAGGACATAATCTGTCAATTGACCTGTCCATTAAGACCAATTGAAATAACCAGCTTTTGAGATTTAAATGAAAAACATGGAATCAAGAGCAAAAAGCATTTATTGAACTGGTTTCCATCTCTGCACCTTTTAGGTTTACGGAGGAGGCCAAGAAGGAACGACATCCCTTTGCATACCTGCCCTTTGGGGCAGGACCCCGTGGCTGCATTGGCATGAAAATGGGTTTGTTGGAGACAAAAATGACTCTGCTGAGGATTTTGCAGAAGTTTCAATTCAAGACTTGCCCAGAGACTGAGGTTTGTACATGCAGAGGCTTAAAGATCACACTTGTTAACTTGAAGGAGTTGACAGTGTGTCTTAGGACAACTGATTTGCCTTTGTGACTTCTCTTCATTTGAGAAAACTGGTAGAGACAGTTTCGTAATAAGGAGGGGCAAGAGGCCTGGACTGCATGTTTTAAACAAAATGTGGTTTAAAATATGTAATTTTTCCAACAAAAGAACCGTTACACAGCCCTGCCTAAGTGGAGAGTAGTATGGTAAGACCACAGGCAAAACGTCATAATCCATAGAGGGTAAGAACATGTGTACATATCTCATGGGACCTCCGCTCTTCAGTACAGGCCTATTGCTATGGAGGTTGCACCCACCTCTAGAGTTTACAGAGTTAATTTCTTTCTGTTCAGATCTGCAGCATTCCTGGGTAACCACTGCCTCAGCCTCTGGCAGTAAATTCTATTTAATATTATACCACCACAGCTGACTGTAAAACAAGTACTTTACAGCTTCTACAGTAATCCTGGTATGAACTGGTCCTCCAGGAAAAATGTCTGTCTGTATGTGGGGGTGTCATACACACATAAACAAACACATACAACTGGACATAAGATACTCTTTTTTCTTTCAGATTCCTTTGCAGCTCAAATCAAAAGCCACACTTGGACCAAAAAATGGAGTCTACATTGTGCTGGAATCTCGCTAAACGAAAATGTACATCCTGAAGCCTTCTGGGATGAGGCCCTTTGTTAGTGATTCACTGGGTATAATTATTTTTCAAAACTCCAAGGACAGGTAGGGGCCTAAGTCCCTCTGATGGACAGTAGGTGCTTCCTCACTGCCCTCCTGTGGGACAGCCTCCAGTCACTTTTTAAAATGGGCTCCACAATCTTTTTTGGAGGTTTTCAAATTGCTGTGAATGATATCTGTAAAGAAGCATCCCACTTTCACTTGCTTTTCTACATCACACTTCTTTTAACCTAATCTTTGAGAATGCTTTCCTCATGATCAATTTCCACAATTTATAATAGATTTTAATTTCAATTCGTTGTATGACACATCCTTCTCATGCACTTGTGAGTCCCTTCTCTAGAGAAAGCCCCACAGGCACCACAGTTACAGCAGAAGATCTGGGACACAGTGCGTTGGATTTTATCATGAACTCTGCTAACAATCAAAGCTGAGGCTCCTGCACAATGCTTAATCTCTCCCTGTGTCTGTAAAGCAGGAGGAGTTGCACCTCCTTCAAGCTTTGAAGTGATTTTAAATACACTTAGATTAACAATTTGCACTTGGCACATTCCATGGACATGACAGAAGAAGAAGGAAGAGTTCCCTGCCTTACCAGTAAAGTTCCAGTAGCTAAGACCAAAGAAATGAGGTGACAGCCATTTTGCTGGCTGCTGAACTGCTGCTGGAAAGGTGGAGTCAAAGAAGATATGAACTTAAAGCAAGCAGGAGGACTGGAGGAAATTTAAGGGTAATCAGAAGGTGTTAGTACAGCATCTGCTTCATGGGGAGGCCTTTCCTGTCCAAGCATTGCATCTGACACCATCCCTGTCTGGCTCCTTGAATCAAGGAAATTAAGAGCATGCATGCACTAGAGCCAGTGGCAAAGGGGTGGGATCCAGGATCATCAGACCCAGCAGCTCCCTTGAATCCTTCTGAGACACTGGAGCAGGTCATGTGCCACGTGCCTCACTCCCCTCAGGAAGGAACTTGTCTGATTGCCAGCTGCAGCAGCCCCTTGGATCCGTTCTAGCCGTGTGACTGCACACGCATCTTCCCAGCCAAAACAGCCATGCACCTCCACTCCTCACGTTCCCTCTGTCCTGCTCCTCTGCAAAGCCTGCACCCACCACACAGCTACTGTTGCACAAGAAGCTGGGAGGGGGCACGGCTGGGACAGCTGATCCCCACTGACCACAGGGACATTCCATACCCTATGGCACCATGCTCAGCACATAAACCAAGGGGAGAAGAAGGAAGGGGGACAACATTAGAAGTGATGGTATTTGACTTCCCAAGTCACTGTTAACGCCTGCTGGAGCTCTGCTTTCCTGGGGTGGTGGAACACATGCCTGCACATAGGAAATGGTGAATGAATTCTTTGGTTTTTGTGTGGCTTTTGCTTTACCTATTAAATTGTCTTTATCTCAATCCATGAGTTTTCTCATTCTTACAGTTCTTTCCCTCATCCCACTGTGGGGGAGTGAATGAGCAGTTCTGAGGGGCTGAGCTGCTGGCTGGGGCTAAACCACAACAGAACCATGAGAAGAGATTGGTACAGTATCAAGATCCTTTTTAAAATTTTATTTATTCTTATATTTTTTTCTTTCAAATTTTTGTATATAGCAAAAATTCTTGCAGCACTATAAAAATAATGAAGCACCTTGGTTCTTTGTAAGTCTTGACCTTCTGCCTGCTTGGCATAGTCTGCTTGAAGTTTCCTTACGTACAGCATCTCTCTTTGTGGTGTGCACAGAGAAGTGTTGCAGCAGCAGGAGGAAGAGACTGACTGCTCAGCTTCACTGCAGGGATGGAGCCATCTGCTCACTGATGCCTGGCTAGGTCCCTGAGTTTCTCTCCAGCAAGCATCTTTTGCTGCCTTCTTCCCACATGCTGCCTGAACACTGATCAAATTCCTGGATCTTGTTCCTCAAAGATTGTCTCTTTCTCTTTCATGTGTTTTGTTTTTTTTTTTTTAACAGATCTCTATAGGTAGTAGTGGTGAAGTACTGACTGGGGCAGTCTTGGGATTGTTCCTTTTTCCACGGAGCATCTTTGGCATGCTAAACAGAAGTGCCCTGTTACAGACACACTGATTTTATGAATTGTGGATGGATAGATTGTTATTTATTTGAAATGCAACATGCTGTATTTACCTTAGTTCTTCCACATTATACATAACTTTTCCCCTCCTAAAAACAGTATGTTGGAGGCTGATTTACTGTGCAGCTTATCCACACGGTTGGCAAAAATCTGGATGGGCCTTGCCTAAAAACTTCCCACCTACCTGAATGAGCAGCAAGTTTATTCCATCTAAAGTCATCTGTCAAAGGCTTGTTTGTATTCCTTACATGAATTAGGAGGTTGTCATGTGCTTCATTTTGACAAAATACTCCAAGCCTAAATCAAGCTTGTCCCTTTCTTACACACGATTTTGTATAAACTCTTCTTGCCAGCCCCTGCCTCTGCAACTTGCGTGGTGTGGCTGGAGCACTTAGCAGTGAAGACCGAGGCAGAAGTCATGGAGTACATCAGCCTTCTGAGTAACCAGATCTCCTGTTTCCTTCTAGAGAGGGCCCACGTTTTCCTTAGTCTTCCTTTTATCACTGACATACCTATGGAAGCCTTTTTTGTTGTCCTTGACCTGCCTGGCCAGATTTATTTCCATCAGGGCTTGCTTTAGCTTTCCTAACCTGATCCCTGACTGCTTAGACAATTTCTCTGTATTCCTCCCAGGCTACCTGTCCTTGTTTCCACCCTCTTTAGACTTTTTTGTGTTTGATTTGTTCAGGAGCTCCTCATTCATCCATGAAGGTCTCCTGGTATTTTTGCCTGACTTCCTCTTTGTTGGGATGCATGACTCCTGATCTTGGAGGAGGTGATCTTTGAATATTAATGAGCTTTCTTGGGCTCCTTATCCCTCCCTTTAATCCTGACCTGTAAGGTCTCAGTCAGCTGCTCATCTATCCCCAGGTGGAGTGCCATGCACTACACCTGGTCATTGACAGAGGGTGACACCCCTTCTCTAACAGTCCTTCCTCAAAAGCCTGTATCCTTCCATTCCAGCCCTCCAGTCACAGAAGCCATCCCACCATGGCTGTGTGATGCCAGTGAGATCACAGACCTGCAGGAGTGCACATCTCTAACCCCATTTTTTATGCTGCATGTGCTTGCACTGAGACATTCAAATTGGGCCCCATCTTACTGGCTGGAGTGGCTGGAATTCCCTTGTGCTGCTCTTCGGGTGATCTCCTGCTGAGCTGTGATCCCTCTCCAGGCTCTGTGCATCTCTTGCTGGCACTGGCATCAAACTGGTATGACTGGGATGCATTGAGGTTTCTTTTCACCAGCATCATTTCAAATATTGATGCCACTGGAAAAAACCAGTCCTGCAGTGGCTGCAGCTGTGCATCACATTTTACAGGCTTGGGAAATGAACCAAGAGTCTTTCCCAGCTGCATCCACGTTGAACATGGACACTATGTGTGCAAGTAGACTCACTTGAGTCTGTGCTAACAGTCTTTCAACTGTTCTGCAGGCTTCTGGTTAGGAAGTGTTATGTGTTTTCACCTGCCAGTTTGTAGCACTATGGAATAGAGAAATTATTTTTGCATCTGAAGTCAGATTTCTGGAAGTGCATCAACCCTTGTTCTGCATGCAGGCTGAGACAGACAGCTAGAGAAGACAGAAAAGAGGCTGCCAGCTTTCCAGTAATACAGGAAGAGCCCCAGGCCATTTGTTCCTTCTCAGTAACAGTTGGTGATACAGCCACCAGACACTGCAGACAGCGTACCAGGACACTCAGTGGTGCTGGACCTCACCCTGGCTGTGTGAGCTCAGCAACACACCTGCAGAGTGAGCTGTGACAGGGCTCAGTGAGCCTCTGCAAGCACATATTTTCAGAAAAACAAGGTACAAGACTGCCAGCAGCTGTCCAAAACAGAAACTGGTAATATCACCGTAATCACAGTGTGTTTGTGCACCTATATAACATGATCCTGAGCAGAGTTGGTTTTAGAATTAATTAAAAAAAAAACACCTCAAAAAAACCACCAAACCACAAAAAAAAGTTACCAAAAAAATCCCCAAAACAATAACAACAAAAAACCCCACCCCCAGCATTATGTTTACAGTTGCAACAGCAAAACATAGCTTTATATCCTGAAGTAATGGTAACTATTTAGCATTCCTGGTACAACATGCTTCAGTCAACAGCAGTTGGGTCTAGGGAGGAACAAGGGAGCTGGTTTAAAATAATTCCTCTCCTCAGAAACAGCAAGTGTGTTGTCTTGCATTGCTGAGCTGTGAGTTTGTTTAAAATTGGGCACGTCTGTGTTACAAAAGGGTTTTAGTCATTCTCTGACAGCTGATATGAAGCAAAGGCTGCTTGGTAAAGGAAAGCTTCTATTAAATATGTCTTCTGGTCTTTGTAATGATGACAGAAAGCTGTCAGTATAAAATGGTATTTTTAATGAGGCTGCTGATAGAAAAAAGGCTTTACAGTTTTGTACTTTATAAATAGTATTCCTAGAAAAACAGAGTTGGGTGGCAGAAATTATTATGCTTCATGGATTGCAAATTTGAACTATTCTTACCTGCCATTAAATTGCAGAATTTCCTCTCTGTGTGAGATACTTCAGGAAATGACCACCTTCTCATTTCCCTTTGTTAAACATCCTGGACATAGCTTCACCTGATACCAGACTCTTCCATGTGTTTACAGTAGAAAGCATGGTAAAAGAATTTAAAGCTGATTATAAACTGTTTCATTGCTTGGCTCCACATAACTGGCCCCACTCACTTTCTTCTGACCTTGAAAAATCTCATCCGTCTCCAAGATGTTTTTCTCCCTGCACTGCTGGGGGCTGGGGCTACTTTCAAGGAGGAAGCATTTCCTCAATTGCTAGGATTTCTGCAATAGAGAGAAATTTGTGATGGGCCTGAAGCAAGAAGTGCAAGGGAGCTATGGAGGCCGTGAAGCCTATCCCTGGGTGAAACAGGGAAGCACCAGTAATGCTGCCCACATAACAGCCATCTCACCTGGATTTTCTACTGGATGTACTCCAAGTTAAGCAGCATTTCTGCAACTCCCACTTGCCCTTTGGCCCTAAGGCAGCTCTGAGCACGGGTTCCTAGAAGCCACGCTCCTTCTCCAATGCCAGCAGCACTGAGCACACCACCATAGCTGGTATGTGCCATGCACCCAAGTTCCTCTCACCCACCAGCCCCTACTTTGCTAGGCTCCAGGTATCCACACCAGATACTGCCACTCCTTTGCTGCCAACACTTAGACAGGATTTTGACATCCACATCTAATAAAATCTTTTAAGTCAGAACATCATGACAAGCCTGGCTACAGGTAACCCTCCCTGAAGGGAGCAGTGTATTGCCTTTGGCTGGCTGGCTGCCAGCCGCCTTGCCAGCCCAGCAGGTGTGGGATCAGGGTTCATAAACCCCCATGCTCCATACCCCACTGCTGGCACAGCAACGCTCTTTGGCTTCTGCTGGCTGTGCTGTCTGTCTTGCCAGGATGGACCTGTTACCGAAAAAGGAAACAACCTTCACAGCTTATCTTTCTCCTCACATGGTGTGGGAGTGAGTGACAGATTATTGCACTCTTCCTGCTCAGTTGCTTGTCTTAAGTAGCCAAAAGAGATCCTCCTCACTCAAAAAAGAGGTTCACTATTACTTTTTGTCCAAAGTTTGGATTTAATGCAAACATCTCTTTAATCTGTTCATTTCCAAATGCAATCCAAACAGCTGTAGCTTCCAAAAACTCAAAAGTGTATTGAAACATTGTACTTTCAGTATTCAAAGAGAGAAAACCATCAGAAGGAATTTAGTGGTTTGAATACCTGTTTATTTACTATACACAAGGAAGTTACCCCTGCAGTTTCAAAAGTGGAAAACATGGCAACTTTTCCTTTTCTGTGATAACAGAGAAATAACAGATGACAAATTACTACAACCAGGCATTTTATTTGCTGTTTTACTTACACTCATACACGCACACACGAGCATATACACATCCTCTCCAAGAATCAAGTTAAAGGTTTCAAAAATACAATAAAAAATGTCAATAAAAATATCTCAACTTTTTTACTTGAAAAAGGATCTTTGTTTCAATTTTCTGGCAGAAGATTAACAGGATTTTAGCTATCCTAGTTCTTACCTGAAATTCTGGTTATGTTCAGAGGAAGAAAGGCGTATTACCAGTATTCTTATTTGCCATTAACATGTAGATGAATATGGTTTTTGTTTTGGCAGAAAAACCTTATTCTGCACAGGTAGGAAAGCTTTCCTACATAAATGTTATCCTCCTCAATGAATGTACTATTTGGTGACAAGCTCATTTGCTGACATGAGATTTATCATTTATGCTCTATTACAAATCTTTCAGAAGAAATAATACAGTCAACTTGCCTTTCCCTATCCTGTGTTTTACTGGGATTAAACACAAATAGGAGTATTTTCCTTTAGGTATCATGCTGCTAGATTTGCAGTTCACATAAAAAGGGATCTGCACAGCTTTACTCCAGCTAATCATGGCCAGGCTCCTGGCTCACACTGCTGAAGTAATAAAGAGTAACCCAGTGTACACCTGTCAATCATCATGCAGATGAATTAAAAAGAAGTATATGGAATGCAGCTAGAGATGAGCTTTTTTAGGTCATCTAGAAAGTATTTTTTAAGGCTTTTGCAGTACACTATAGCTAACTTATAGCTAATTTAGTACATTAAACCTATGATCTATGCATCAGCAACTTTAATCTTAAAAAAATATTTGCCAGCTCAAGTTTTTTGATTGCACACATGTAAGCTGACTGCTCAACACTATTATCTTGTTCTGATGGGCATAATTAAATATTCAACCTGATCTTCAGATTTTAAAGGTTTCAGCTCTGTGGCTGAAGACCACTTCCTAAGCAAGCACATTTTTCCTGAAAAGAAGTCCAAAGATAGCTTGATTACACAGCAAACCTGTGAATCTCCTGCACCCAAAGAGGCAGCACACCTGATGAGAGACAGTAACTCACCATCCTTCCCAACAGCTGTAAGGGAACCATAAAGTTCATCCACACAAACAAGGTACTGATAATCAAGCAGGACAAGCAGTGTACTTCACTCCTAAGTGTGGTATTAAACAACAGCATGAGTTGCCTCCTCTGCTTCCTCCACAGCACCTGCCAGCACTCTTTTATTTGTAGGCACAGTGAAAGTCATGAAAAACTTGTGTTCTCACAGACATAAAATACAGTATTTATTTGATAGAGTAAATCAACTGAGTCACACAGCACCAAGCAACCCCTGTTATGCTTGTATCTTTGGTACTTGTTTTAAATGAGAAACTCAACAAGTGAAAATAAGTCTCTGTTCTTTTTCAACAAGCAAGTTTAATTTTTGAGGTTTTGTTGGTGCAGATTAAGTAGGGACAAAAAAGAAGAGTGCTATTAAGAATTTATGTAATGAGTTGAGCACAGAGATTGTACAATCACATTTGCAAACGCCTGAATGTCTACTGTTACAGGAGACAAATTACTAAAAAAACGTGCTTTATCCAATTTTGAGTTAAAAGATAAACAGGTAGAGGGACAGAGCCTCTGACCAATGAGCACATGTAAAGATCTATCCTGAAACAATAACTAAAAATTGTTTAAACTTGGCAGTCATGGCCAATCCTCACGCTACAAATATCAGCAAATTCTTCTAATAAATTTATGAAGGGCTCTCATAATGCAGGGAAATGTGAAAGCTGCTAAAAAAAGGATACAGACACAGGATTTAGAATTTTAGGAATTCTAAAACATCCTGTCTTTTTATGCCTTGTTTTCTATTGCACAGAAAGGATAGAGAAAAAATGTTTCTGACCACTCACCTATCTGATCACAGAGCTTCTTCAAAATCAGTTTTTCTCTCTTAAGCCAAAACTAAAAAAATGTTTAAACCAGTTAAACATAAGGATGACAGGCTTGGCTGCTATAGATATCTTGCTGATGCCTGGTATTCTATGAGATACTCTGGATAAATCTGCTGCTTCTCAAAGATGACAAAGATAGAAGGGTTTGAAGAGTTATTCACACAACTGTCATAGAAGTTTTGGCTGTCCTTCATGGGAGGCCGCACATAATCAGAACTACCAACAGTGAACTCCCCCACCAGCACTCGTGCCAGAAACATGGTCTTGGTGTACGAGTCTGTCCCACAGTAGTTGTCAGAATAAGATGCATCCCTTGCAAAATAGCTTCCTGCAAAGAGACACCAAGACAGAGACATCAACACTGCAGGAACAAAATGATACTGTGTGAAAATGAATTAATAAACAAATCCATTATGCAGTTCATGAACAGCCTTTCCAAAGCCTTCACTTGTCCTGTATGTCCCTCTTAGTGAAAATGACCACTATGCATTACCTACACTTCTTAGTTTTCACAGCACACATACTAAAAAGCCATCCCAGCAATGTTTTAAATGTTACCATAATCCTTTAAAGGATTTCCTCCTGATCCTAGATGTCCACCTTCCCCAGTATCACCGAATTTCCTCTCCTGGCAGAGGCTACTAATATTCATCAGCACAGCTGTGGGTTCCATCCCCATATGGGCCATTCACTTAAGAGTTGGACTTGATGATCCTTGTGGGTCCCTTCCCACTTGGAATATGCTGTGATTCTCTAACATTTCTGAGAGTTACAAAGTATTCAAGCAGAAAGGTGGGTAGTCAGCCAGTCAGCCTGTCTCAGCTATTCCACTCCATGTGCTGGTAATTTCCTGTGCACAGGACAATGTAAAAGGATATCATTTGCTAACAAGGCAAAAAGCCTGTAACCAGAATAGCATTTCGATTCCTGGGGAAAAAAACAAAAAAGCCAGGTTGCTTTCCAATAGGAGTTGGGAGAAACTGGAACAGCAGTAAGCCTGGAGTCTAGCAGAAACCATCCCTACAACTGACCTCTCCTAAGTCTGTCTTTTCTTGCAAGGACTTAGGAGAGCAGAGCCCGAGACCCTTCAGTGTGCCTGAGCTCCAAATGACCCTTGTGAAACTCAGCTCTGTTGCCCACATCACGACAGAAAGAAGCCCAGGACTGGCCAAGTACCACCTTCTAAACTTTACACCTCTGCAGTGAGTACTGAGAATTTTTTAGCAAGTCTAGGATTATTGAAAGAGCTGAAAAAAAACCTTTGCCGTAGACTGTCCCATGAAGGCCACAGATTCTCCAGTCAAAGTTTTGCTGACAGATGGCATCAATGTCTTTTTTACTAGTCCCATGAAATAAAAATCGCTCATCTGCAGCTTTTCCACCATTGGCCTTCTGCATTAGGTCCTTCTGCCTGCAATGAGAAGCAGAATCTTTGCAGTTCCACAGTGGCTGTCCCCACAGGTTCCAGCCATACTGGCAACTCAGAAACAATTTTACAGAGTATATTCTGATAATCCTTACAGTAAAGCATAATTTGGGCATACAAACCTTGCTGTCTAGCTGCACACAAACATGCTTTCATTTTACACAAATGCATTAATACTACAAATGTTTTCTTTCATTCACTGCTTTTGAAGAGAGGGGGAGGAATCTCAGCAGTATTTTTTTTCCCCTGAACACAGGAGTTCATACTAAAGCTTGCACTCCATGACTTTTGCATTTAATTTTGAAGGCTGTTTCAGTTTTGACCAGCTGCAAAACACTGAGCTAGATGTGACTCATTGCCAGCTTCAAGGTTTCACTGGAAGGAAGCTGTCATGGACACAGACTTGGCAGAAGTCAGGAGCAAGGATTCCTCCCACATAGCTCTGAATTTGACTATTCTAAGCTCTGTGTCTTGACTGAGTTTTGGGTTTGTTGATACCTCTTTATCTAAGTGTTGATGCTAGGGAGGTATTTCAGTGGGAGAGTAGAAGCAGAGGCACTTCAGGAATGTGTGTGTCTAGCATAGAGCACACAGCTAACTGCATCAACAACAAACATCATGCATACATACCAGAGCAGTGTTTTACACGTACCATTGATACAGTTCCCAGAGGGATGGGTTCTGAACTCTACAAATCCTTTTAATAGCTGCTCTGGGCATTGTGCGTTGAAAGTCCACCTTGACTTTCTTGTATTCTTCAGAAGAAAAGTCAAGCTCAACCAGCTGCAAGGAAAAGTTTGAAAAGCTACTCTTGTCTTTTATTTAATCATAACAAAACCACCCTACCTAGTGCCCTACTCAGACTTTTAAAGCCTTTTCTGTGAAGCAGAGGTATGAGCAGTGAAAATAATCTAGGAAAAAATGCAGATTGAAGATCCCCGCTCTGTTAAAGTGAGCTCTAATCTAGGGAATGTTAACTTCTAGTGTTTATGACACCCAGGTTGCTCTCACAGGACAATAAAGGATCTGCATGCTTTTGTGCAGCCACTCAACCCCTCTTAATATTTATGTCAAGATATATTTGCATGCATCAAATGGTATCTAAATACGTAAGAGAAATGAGCACATAAATAAAAAAGGAACTGAGAATTTATGTTGGAGAAAACCAAAGAGGATCTTTTTAGTTTACAATCCCTACAGCCAGTGAACACAAACTGTTGTGTTTCTAGACCATTTGAAGAGGCTTTATTTGAACAATTTTAGGGAAGAGCATGGTCACACTACTAAAAATCAGTTCCTTACATGACAGTCCTGAAGGAAGACAAGTTTACTTGCCTGTTTTCATAGTAACATAAATAATGTCAACGTTAGTCTTCCCTATTTCTTATGACAACTTCTTGAGGATTTGCATTTTGCAAGATAGTAGTTTTTGAGCATCAGATAACACCTTTTCTGTAGGTACAGTTACTAGAGTTGACAGAGGAGCTGGTGGAAGCAGACAGGAAGTCAGAGAAGGTAAACCACGAAGATATTAACTGGGTGTGTTACAAAGGTAAACAAGTTTACTCCACTGGAGCGAATAAAATAATAATAAATGTAATAATAAAATATCCCATCCTGAACAAGCTGCCCTGAGAGGTTGTGGAGTCTCTCTGGAGATATTCAAAACCCATCTGGACACAATCCTGTGTGACTTCCTCTGGGTTTACCTGCTTTAGCAGGGGAGTTGGTCTCTATGATCTCCAGAGGTCCTCCCTTCCAAGCCCAACCATTCTGTGAACTCTCCTTGTTTCAGCAGCTCTCCATAGACATACAATAGTCTACAGCTAAGGGAATGGCTACCCTGAAGTTCAGAGGCATCATTTACCTCTGATGCTTCAGCATGTGTTGGGACTTCAAAACTACATATTTTGGGCACCAGTAGCAGTCTTGTTAACACAGCAAATTCGCCAAGGCAAGGGATTTAATAGTAGCCATGAAAGTCCATGTTGCCACAGTTTTACTGCCACCATTTGTTTAAGTCTGGGCCTAGTTTCACCTCCAGGTCTGCCCAGTGTGAGATCAGGCTCAAATTTACCTATACCTCTGTATTATGCTACATTAGAAACAGTCATTTACAAAGCCAGAAGAAACACTGAACTTGTGATGGAACAAACTTACACGACAAAACTGACAGAAAAAAACCCCAAAGAGCTCCAAACCTTAAATCCCAGTTCAGGCAGGGCAGATTTGTCCCAGTGAGCTGGAATGCTCTTAAACCCTTCTGTATGTTTAAAGCCCCTGTAGATTATAAGACATTACAAAAAGACAATTAAAATAAAACTAAACATGGCATTTTATGTACACATTATACTTAACTTTTTTGTCAAGCTTAGGGAGAATACAGGCAACTGGACATATTCAAAAATATTTCAAATCTGTCATTTCTGTTCAGCACATGAAAATATTTGTTTCAAGTCATCGTGTCAAGACTTATGTCAGGAAGCAAGATGCCAAATTAGAAAAAAAGAAAGATATACTCTGAACTAAACATATAAGGATTTCTCTTGCAGAGGTGAATGTATATATAAAAGCTCTGCTACAGCGGGGTAGGTAAATACAAATGCATCCAGTATCACATCAGTATGACAGAAACAGGATAGATACAGCCCTCCCCCTCTACTTCCACCCCAATTTTAATTAGCGTGTTTAGCTGCTCTTTTCCGTGTTTAAGCAAGGACTGTGTGCTGCAAGGGAATGTGCATAAATTGGCTGTTACATGCAATTGTGTCTCTTTGCAAGCTCCCACCTTTTGCTCTTCCTGTAACAACTACTGTTTTCCTTTCAGATTGTCTGGCTGCTCTCAAAAGAATTTTTCTAAACTTACACTTAGCTTTGAAAATTACTCAATATACTAGCTCTCAGAAAGAGCTAGCACACATAAACATTATTGATTCCATCTGTATTCACTGTTCAAGTCAGCAGCTCCCTCCAACATTGCTACGTGTTGAATTATTTCCTACATTTCCACACTTCCTGTGGCCAAGCCCAAATTTTCTTCACTGTAGAGGTTCCTGAGTTGATTGAGAACTGCTGGGCAGGCTGCAGCACTGCCCTGGGTAGACATGGTTGTAGGAAAGGTATGTCCCTTTCCCTCTCCATGTCTTTCACAATTGCCTTAACAGCTATTTCTTCACCCTACTTGCACCCATGGAAGATTCTGCATTCAGAAAGCACTAAACCCATCACCTCAGAATGAGCAGTTGTGGTTTACCTGGCTCTTGTCTTTTCCACCTCTGCTGGAGAGACAAACTTAGGTCTTCTGCAAATCTTTCTCTCTGTTCCGTAGCGAAGGTTTTTCTGCATCATGGCTGGGAAAAAAAAAAACCCAAACAGAATCCCATGAACAATCAAAGAAGTTTTCAAAAGCCTTCATACTGCAGCCACATTTGTCACTAAGTTGCTTTGTCAAAAACATCGACAAAAAGGCTCCTTCCTCCTCATTTTGCAACCGAGATACTTTTCCCCTGCATTCAGTTGTAGATTTCAAACCCTGTAAACGGAACCCAACATCTATCACAGACCATTAATTTTTATTGACCACCAACAGAAACAAGTCACAGCAACCTGTATTTTAGAGGCATTCCTTCTGCAGTTACTGTGACATCATACTAACAATTAAGAGTCAGTACCAGCCAGGACAATGAGGCCTCATCTTCAGAGACACACACGAAAACAAACAAACAAACCAAAAAGCCTCTTGGCACCATCAAGCCTAGAAATTAAGTTTTGGAAGACATCTACGCTGCATATATTACCCTAAGTTACTAAAAAAGCCCAAACCTTGGAAAAGGGATTGATTTACTATGCAATTTGCACTTCTTAGCCAGGCAAGTTTTTCCAGCATTGCTTTTGATTGAATCACAAAGAGCAGATAACATGCCCTTTCTGTTTCTTTGGTTTGGGGTTTTTTTGTTTGGCTTCTTTTCATGCAGAATGAGATAGTAATGGAGAGCTGGATCAAAGACAACTACACCAAACTGACAGTCTAGGCAGGCTGATTCCCACCACCGTTCTCTGTAATTTTTGAAAAGGATACCAGGAAAGGCAACAGCTCAGGGAGGAAAGTGCCATCACAAGTGGCTTATGTTTCCTGAACTCTTGGGAAACACTTCTTCCTACTTTGACATACTCAAGGTATTTTCTCAGCCTTTCCAGACAGGATGAAAAGAAAATATCTGCAAAAATCTTGCAATGCTAAGGATTGTCCGGAACCTACATCTTGTCCAAGTATTTGTTTTCCTGCAAACCAGTGATTAAAGCAGACCCAGAAGCTGGCTTGTCAAGTCTTCTAAAAGTTCCTCACCATTTGTGTTGGTGCCAGCATCAGTGTCATACTTGGACTTTCTGGCAGACATTTTGAAACCTAGCACAAGAACTTCTCAAAAATAAAAGCTTTGAAGGAATAGGATGCCACTCTGCTTATGTGAACAGCTCTTATCCTGAGAACTTTGACAGAAACTCTGTCTCTGTAAGCATTGCAATTCAAAGTCTAAATTGCTCTCTTCTATCTCCTGTAAAAAGACAGTTCAAAACCACAACGGACCTGGGAGGGACAAAACAAAAGAACAAAGCAAATGCAACCTACACTCAAAATTTAGTTCATATTCATGTCTTCCAGCTTTGAAGGTCAGCTTTGGAGAACTTTTGGCCAAATAAGCCTTCTCCAGGTCATCACTGGAGACAGTAGCAGCTGCATGAAGATCATCCTGTCAGGCCAAAAATAGAGAAAAAAGAAGTTTCTCCTGGTCTGTTACAGACAAGCAAGTTTAAAAACCAACAACTCTCACATGTATGGTGGGTGCAGGATCTATCAGCATATGAGAAATCCTTGATTTAGAGTGAGCACCGCTTAGCAACAACTAAAATCTCACTGTTTTATTCATGTTATTCTCATACTAGATGCAAACACAGCACTGTGCCAGCTGCCAGGGAGTAAATTAGCTCCATCCCAGCTGAAACTAGGACAGACCACACATTCACCCACTAGACCAACAAAGATGCAGAGTACTACTGGAACTTCAGAGAAGGCAGCTTTACTCAGAAGCAATGGAAAGAATGTATTAATGTGTTCCTATCCAACACAGCTCACTGAATAGTTACCTGTTGATAACATTTGTGACTCACCAGTGATCAGTCCCCTACCTGAACCAATCAAAATCACAGGTAAAAGACCTCATTAGGCCTTTAATGTACAGTATGAGTGAGAGGAAGAGGGTGACAAAAGAGGGGGAGGATATAAACATTGTGCACTTTCCAGTAGTTCTGCGCCTCTCACACAGAGTTAGAAGTCTCCCCATTTCTCCACACTTACTTGTTTTCCATACTCCTGCCACATGCCATATTCATCTTTCCAGTACCAGATCCATTCTGTTGTAAGAATGAAGTGAGGGGGTTTGGTCGCAGAGGAGGCTGTAGAAAGACGTCTGACTTTTGCAAACCCACAGCACATATTGTGAAAACTGACACAGAACGAGCCACTTTCAGTAAAAGCATAATCAAATCTATAAAAAAAAGGAGGGGAAAAAATCAGAACTGTTTGTGAAGCTTTACTCATAGGTTCAGAAGCCCACTACAAATTTGCAAATTAGGTCCATCTCACCCAAAAGCAGAACACAAAAGGTGCGCTTTTCACAGCAATGTGTGCTTTGCACAACTCTGTATGCTAGCTCTGCACTTCAGTATTATCTCTCACATTGGTTCTACGGGCAAGAACCATAACCCACTCCTAAATTAGTGAGTTACATAAGATGAACAGAAATGGTGGAAAACAGGCACTGCCTTCTTCTTGCTGACCAACTATATTCTAGAGGGAACACTGTCGTAACTTAAGAAGGGCTTCAAAGAGGCTGTAACATAAGAGGAATAGGTAATTTTCCAGCATGGGACATGGCATACTGGTATGAGCCCCTTCCAATACTCTCTTTGTGCTACATAACCAGTTCCAAACTCTGAAAGGTATTTCCATATTCTTCATGTGCTCTGCACCCAAGAGCATCTCTCTCTCTCTCTCTCCAAGTATTCTGCCAGTTCCACGATATGGACTGCGGGAAAAGGGGGAAGGAGGGCCAAATCTCATGCAAGGTGAGGTCAGTAGAAGAATGCCAAATTGAACTATTTATGTAATGACTACAATAGAATTGTAGCAATTTAGAGTCACTAAGGGCCTGGTACAATATAGCAAACTCCAAACATTACAAATTTTTTTAAGAGTTTATACCTGATATTTTTTGGGTCACAATATGCTTTTTCTATTTCTTCCATATTCTTGAAGTCCTTCCAGGTTTTACCATCAAAGACCTGCCATCTATATGGCAAGTGAAAATGGCTTCTGATACACTTTTCTGTAAAAGTTTTTAAAAAAAGAAGTAGGAGATGCATTATTTTGACACGCTGTGAGAGAACTCCAACATTTCAGGGCTGTACACCTAGCTGTGAAATCATCAAAAGGATAGTTAGGGAAAGTGTTCACCTATGGAACCATTACAAGCAGTAGTTCTGAATTTTTCAGCATAAGCAAGCAACACCTACTTTTTGGGCTTAGGTAGAAGGTCAGTTTCTGTACATACTAGACTCTCTTTGCACATTAAAATTGCACAGATCGTTCTCAGTTCCAGAGACAAAAAATGAATGAAGGTGACAGGCTCATACAAGGGTATCACTTCATAAATAGAAAAAAATGTATTTATGCTTAACCACTACGTCACAAAGTGGTATTACTGAGGAAAAATCCAAAGCATAGCAGTGCTTCGTTTTAGGATAGGAGAAGGACTGTCATGGTTTCACCTCAGATGGTAACTAACTACAACACAGCCACTTACTCCCATTCGCCCCAGTGAGATGGGGAGAACAGGAAAAAGGTAAAATCTGTGGGTTGAAATCAGAACAGTTTAGTAACTGAAATAAAGTACAATATAAAATAAATATAATAAAGTAAAATATAAAGTGTAAGTAGAAGTATATATATACACACATATACTCATATATCTATAAGGAAGTTAACAAAAAGCAAGAGAGGAATAAAGCCCAAGAAAGACAAGTGATGCACACTACGATTGCTCACCACCCACTGACTGATGCCCAGCCCATTCCCAAGCAGCAATCAGCCCCTCCCAGCCAACTCCCCACAGTTTATATGCTGAGCATGATGTTCTAATGGTATTGAATAGCTCTTTGACAAGTTCAGGTCAGCTATCTTGGCTATGCTCCTTCCCAGCTTCTTGTGCACCTCCTCATTTGCAAAACATGGGCAGCTGAAAAGTTCTTGACTTTGGGTAAGCACTACTTAGCAACAACTAAAACATCAGTGTGTGTTACCAATGTTTTTCTCATACTAAATCCAAGCCGCAGCACTGTACCAGCCACTAGGAAGCAAATTCACTCTGTCCCACCATGCCTAGGTCCCACGCTTTCCAATACAACCCAGTTAAGCACCATCACCTTTCCTCTCTTTTGATAGATACACAGGTATCATTCCATTAGTCTCAAAGTCCTTTGCCCTTCAGCAAATCTCTGAGAGGTCCAGGCCCCACGAAGAAGAGCGATGGTAGCAGTGAGCCAGGTATCACAAGTGTTACTCAGGGTTCAAAGAGTCAGTGTGCAGTCACTCCTCAACAGGAGTGAAGGTGACATCACCAGCACACATGGCATAAACCCGAGGTCAATTTCCACAGCAGAACAAAAGGAAACTTAACTACAGGGAAAGTCAAGGAGAAACTGCACCACAAAATTCATATGAGAAGGTGTGCAGTACTTCAGGGAGCTACCACAGGTCAAGAACATCAAGAAGGAAAAGGACGACACAAAATCAACAAGAAAGCTGGCACAGCAGCCTTTTTCCTGGACACCTTGGAACATTCTGAAAGGGAGACAGCTAAGAGAGATGGAACAGAACAGTACTAGAAGAAACGACAGAGAATGTAGAATTCAGAGTATCTTTTGTATCTTTCCTGTTAGGAAATGTGACTCCTATCATTCAGCAATCCCTTAGGTAAACATAGGTGGAGTAGCCAATCTTCGGCACAGGCAGATTCCAGAGTAAAACTAAACACCTCCTTTTTTCCGTGTGCCACGTCAAACACCATCCTACAGTACTCAAGACAGTGGTGAGATTTAACTAAAAATAAGTATAAACTCTGAAGTTTCTCCTTCCTGTGAAAGATGTCTACCACTTCCTCTTTATGAGAGAAGAAAACCAGGCTGGACTTGACACAGTCTGTACTGATACTTGAGACAACCTACCTTTAAAGCCACAACTTCTGTACAGATGATGTAAACATATCTGTTCTGGTTCATCATCGTTTGTAGCTGAGGAATCCCGTCTAGAGTTGGGTTTTCTGTCTAGAGGGGGAAGTATAAGAATTATTAATACACTTTGTTATCAACAAGCCCTCTTAAAAGTGCTCCTATCCCTAGGGAGGATGCCTAAAGGCAATGTTTGTAACTACCTAACTGCAGTCAGCTCCGGAAAGACACGGAAGCCTTTGATAACCTTGTATACTCCAAGTCCCATCCCTGTATCCATCCTTTCTGAACTTGACTTCCCTGTAACTGCTGAATTCCTCAGATACAGTTTTTAGCTATCACCACAGAATGAGAATAGAATCCAATGCCTTTACACTTCCAGAAGGACTTGAGTTAACTGTGCATTCCACACAGCTGATCATACACTGGCAGCTATAAAATATGCAGTTTCCAAATTTGATACTTCTATGAATTAAAGCACGTTAAGGAAATAAAAAAGGGAAGAAGGAACTGCAGGCAGAATAGTGGAGATGAACATACACACTTGGATTCTCCATTCTGTTATCCCTTTTTTCCCTGCTAAACTATACTTAACTTACAATTCTGAAGAACTTCAAAAGAAAAGTGCAAACAAAATAATACACTTCTAGGAAGTAACTTGGATGGTGCCATTTGTGAATTCTTGTGCTAGACAATCGCTACATTAAAGAAAAACAATTAAATAGTTTATAATCAGACAAGTAACCACTACTCCTATTCTTAAATAGGTCCCCTACCTTTACATATTTTACCAAAAAGCCCCTGAAATTATAGAGCTCCCTATTTCCAGTTCCTGTTATGCTTTTTTAACCCCAAGTATAAGAATTTTATGAACACCAGCACTCTATTTCTCAGGAACCTCTCCTGACTCCACTTGTCAAGACAAAGATCTCTGTCAATGAGATAGGTACAAGGTCCCTCCTAAAAGACAAATCAAGATGTGAATACAGTTTTCTTAATGGCACCTGTGAAAATATTAAATTCACTAAAGTGACTCTTCTGATGTATTCAAAAAATGATATTATTTACCTTTGCATGGTGAAGACTTGGCATCTTCTATGTCATTCATGCTCCTGTTGCCATTTTTTATGTCATACATGTTTCTATAAATGGAAGGTAGTTTCTCAATAATGTCTGAGCTCATTCCCTGTCTCTCCAGTTTCTCAAAACATTCTGGATTTAATAAGTCATGTGACCGTTTGCAGTTGCTGCCAAATCGGCACTGGCCACGCAAAACGTACTGGCAGACATGCAGTTTGGTGCAGGATGTTTTAAAGGTACAAGATCCATAAAGTCCATCACCTTTGTTATAATGCAAGCAGACCTTAGGTAGGAGAAGAAAAGAAGAATTTACAAATTAAAGTACAATGCGCTTGTTTAGACTGTTTGAATCCATGATTTTTAGTTTTTTTATGGCTATGTGCATACATTTGTTTTTAAAAGATACATTTCTTCTTTCTTCTTGTTTTCCAAATGATTACTTGATAGCTGTTCCTTTGCCCTGCTAATGTTTAGAAAGATTTTTCAACAGACAACATTCTTACAGACATTCTCAAGCAGATGGGACTTAGTGCTAAGTCACATCTCCTAATTTTCTAGTTTTGGAACAGTGAATTTTTTATACCTGATTTTGATAATAAGACATACTGGATCTGGCTGGGATGGAGTTAATTTTCTCCACAGCAGACCATACCACATTATGTTTTGGGTATGTGACCAAAACAGTGTTGGTAACACATCCCTTTGATCTGTTTGGGTCAGCTGTCCTGGCCATGCTCCCTCCTGGCTCCTTGTGCAGCTCCTCACCGGCAGAGCATGAGAAGCTGGAAAGTCCTTGACTGAAGGTAAGCACTACTTGGCAACAGCCAAAACATCAGTGGGTTGCCAAAGTTATTTTCATATTAACCCCAAAACACAGCACTGTATATGGTACCAGTAAGAAAATTAACTCTATCTCAGCTGAAACCGGAACAAATAAACACCACACAGCCTCTTGCTGACTCCCTTCAGGGAATGTGGGAGAGAATAAGAAAAAAAAGTAAAACTCGTGGGGTTCAGATAAACACAGTTTAATAGGGCATAAAAGGAAGAGGAAATAATAATGATGATAAAAGACTAGACAAAACAAGTGATGCACAATGCTATTGCTCCCACTCACTGACCAAAGCCCAGCCAGTCCCCATCAGTGTGCCACCATCCCTGGGCCACTTCCCCCCAGTTTTAGTGATCAGAATGTCATATGGTATGGAATATCCTTTTGTCCAGTTTGGGTCAGCTGTCTTGGCTGCATCCCCTCCCAGCCTCTTGTGCACTCCCAGTCTATGGGCTGGCAGGGCAGTATGAAAAGCTGAAAAGTCCTTGACTTAGAGCAAGCACTGCTCAGCAAAAACTAAATCATGAGTGTGTTATCAACATTGTTCTCATCCTGAATCCAAAACACAGCACTGTACCAGCTACTAGAAAGAAAATTAACTCTATTCCAGCCAAAACCAAGAAATAGTCCAAACTGGCCAAAGGGATACTCCATGCCATTTTGATTTACCAAAATATGGGCACTGATCTAATATCGATACCCAACTAAGATGGACAAAGACTCTCTAACAGGGTTAGAAAGTTTATGTTTATTCCAGCGCTGGGCAGCTGCGTGGGATAGCTCCCTAATACACAGTGCAAAGTCATAGAACAATACAGAGTCAATTTATCTACAAAAGTTCTAAATATTCAAAATACAACTGCATATTTATAACATCGACACCTCCCATTCTCTGCTTTGTGTGGTAATTAGCTGAGAAGTCATTAAGCATGTGTGGTCTGTTCCTTAAATTGAGTTGGTGGTCTCATTATTTGGGGGGAGGTCGTAGATGATGAAGTAAAACCATCTGCCTCGCTTTGACCTTTCTACCTTTCTGGTTTTTGACAATACATATTACCCTTGGAGGACCTCCAGTTCCTCCCTTCATCACTTCTGAATAGGTTTTCAAATGGAAAAATTAGTAATTGTCTACATTTCTTTAGCTCTATTAATCAGTGTTTTCTGTTTCTCATTATAGGCACAGCTAAACAAATATAAGATGACAAGCAATCAGTTACTTACATCTTAAAAGCTTATTTCAGCCCAACTCTCTAACTAATCATTAACTCTTTAATTAACTCCAGCTGGGTTTACTTATGAAATCTATTTTAACTAATTTCAACAAAGCTAACCTTTAACTAAAGTCTTAATTTTTTAAAACTCC